>CAIGRF010033193.1:12754-32659 GCA_903798235.1 Fraxinus ornus | reverse complement strand
ATCTCTTTTTAAAATATATTCTTTTCTCAATAATATTAATCAAAAACACACTCAAATTGTCACTTAAGTGCCGATACGTGATATATTGTCAAAATTGATGCAAAACAAGATGTACCTATAACATGATTGATTTTAGAATAGTGATTTTTTTAAGAATGTGTGGTTAAAAAAGAAAAAAAGTTTTCGATTTACATATAAAATTATTTTATAGAAGAATGTGTGGTTGAAAATGAGTTTCGTAAAAATGGAAGACAAACATAGCTTTACACCTTCATTTTGTTTGGTAAAAGTCATCTGCATCCTCGATCATCTTCTTGACTAACTACAAGATTAATCAAATTTTGATTGCTCACAAAGACCATAGATTGGGGACTGTTTGTGTCATTAATAAATTTACTTATTTACTTTGCATTTACTCTCTCTCTCTCCATCAACTCAAGTCACACTACATCCAAGACACTTCTCCATCATCACGCTCAAACACACACTGGAGTTCATAGATTTCTCAGATTCAGCAGCAGTTATTTGCAGTACAAAAAGCTTATAGACCAGATCAACAATGGCGAAACCAAACCCTCGTAAGCCACCAAGTGGACGCACAAATTTAGCCTCGTGCATAGTGGCTATAATCTTCCTAATGTTCATAGCCATTGTTGTTCTTATCGTGTTCTTCACTCTGTTCAAGCCCAAAGACCCCAAAATCTCCGTAAACGCCGTCCAGCTCCCTTCCTTCTCGATCTCTAACGGGACCGTGACCTTCACATTCTCACAGTACGTCACCATTAACAACCCTAACCGCGCTGTTTTCACGCACTACGACAGCTCACTGCAGCTTCTATACGCCGGAAGTCAAGTGGGATTCATGTTCATCCCCGCCGGAAAAATCGCCTCCGGCAAGACGCAGTACATGGCCGCGACGTTTTCCGTTAAGTCATTCCCCCTGTCGGCTAACCAGCCGGAGAGCATGAATTCGGGACCCAATGTGACTGATGGGCTGAGTGGATTCCGGGTCGGGCCGGCTATGGAGATTGAATCCAGATTGGAGATGGCAGGTCGGATTCGGGTCCTGCATTACTTCACGCATCACGTGGAGGTGAAATCTGAGTGTAGAGTGGCCATTGCTGTAAGTGATGGATCTGTTTTAGGGTTCCACTGTTAGTGTTTTTTTTTGTTTGTAATTGCCATTTTCCTTTCTTAATTAATCATTTACTTTCGTATGTGTTCAAGAAAGTGTACAAAAATGAATTCCCAGACACATTTAATCTTTGTGTTTAATCGTGCTTAAAAGTGATATTTTTATATGAAAGAGATGTATTTAGATTTTCTTCTCTGGCTCCTTTTGGATTAGTTGCAGAGAATAGAAAAGGGTAAAAGTGCTCACTTAAGCCCCGTTTGGTGCACATTATTTTCAAAAGAATGCATTTTTTTGGTTGATGTAATGTGGAGTAAATGGTTGAAAAAGAAGGAAAAGTTATTGATGTGATGAAAAATATTATTTTATTGAAAAATGTGTGATTGAAAATGAGTAGAAGAATGAGAATGAAAAAAATAATGTTGATCAAATAAGGGCTTAATGGATGTTTTGCTGGAAAGAAGCCGGAAATCCTGCGTGTAAGAAAAATCAAGAATGATAAATAGGATCGAGTCATGGGCAATTTACAGGCTATTTGTGCCGAATTTCAGGACAATTCGGTGGTCCTGGGGTGGTCTTCTTGTGGTGGAGGACTGACGGGGGACAGAGGTGGTGAGGCCTTTGTCTGAGAGGACAATTATTTACCTCTACTTTCTTGGGATTAGAGTAGAGAATCTTTTTGACTTCTACTCGGAACTGCATGTTTGCCTAGCTTAAAAAATATACTTATAAGTAGATAATAGAGTTTTAAAAATAAACTTTTTATTACTCTCATTTTTATTTACACTTACAATTAAGGAAAACACAATTTATTATATCGAACTACCTCGTCTATATATCGCACAAGTTTATATATAAGCCCTGTTTGACAACCATTTTTACGAAATTTTTTTCTCAAACTTATTTTTAACTACACATTCTTACAATAAAATATTTTATACGTCAATCCAAAAAAAAATTCCTACTTTTAACTACGATTCTTCAAAATTACTATTTCAAAATTCATTTCCTTCAAAAAATTCTTTTTAATGGTTGTCAAACATTAGCTAAATTACATTCACACCAGTAATGTAAAAGTCAAACATCAGCATTGACTCAAAAAAAAATGAAGCCAAAAACTTGAGTCAAGAATTTTGGGTTGAATTGATCAATTTTACACTAAACATGCTGGTTCTCGTGTGATTTTAACAAATTTTTGGCCTTTAATCATACCGTTTCTTTTCTTTTATAGTTGAACTGATTGGTCCGACTCTAATAACACGTAGTGATTCAAATACAAACAACAAATCATAATGATACATCGATGGCATCGAGAATACTCACAAGTTTGGTCAAGCAGTCGAGCATAAGTACATATGAAATGGGGTAGAGATCCCTACGATGAAATATCAATAAACCAAAAGATACCTCACTTGTAATAATGAATTTTTGACTCGAGATTCAGATCAGGTCGCCACCACTGGTGAATACCATGAGCATCTTTGAAGTCCTGTGACGGAGTGCGATTAACCGTCAGATTTGCTGAGGGAATAAGGTGCAGTGGCTCGTCCGACTCCTTCTTACCCATTGCATTCAATAAAAGACTCCCAATAGAGTGTTGGGTTGCCAACCTTTCGATACCTCCTATCCCAATTTCCTCCATCTTTTTTCGGTGTTCAAAGTACCCTATGTACTCTGAGCAAATGTGATCAGCCGGGTTGACAAACAGACATGGCAACCAACTCGACAGGGAAACAAATGAATCTGCCGACCGATTGTTCGTGTTCTTATGTTTCACAGCAAAAGCAAGTCCAGCAGTAATCACACTGCCAGCAATTCTAATCCCGTGTTTCACCTTTTTATTTTTGATACCCTCGATTGGGGCCGAAAAGAATGGAGGGTTAAACAAAAATGCTTCAAGAAAGACGCCACTCTTCGCCATATTCTTCCCAGCAAGCATTGCCATGGCCGACCCAAGTGAATGGCCAGCTAACCAAACACCACAATTTCCAAAGGTGGCCACCACGTGTCGGACAGCTTGTATGGCTATCTCAAAGCGAGATGTCCCGCGAAGACCATTTTGAATAACGTGAATGTCCAATTCGAGGTCTCGTGAAAATGCATCCCCTTTGGTAATAGTGCCTCGAAAAACGATGACATACCGAGGGGCTTGTTGTGCTGAAAGGCAATTGCTTGATGCAGTGCAACTGAGTTGATAGATAGCACCAAAGATGGAAGAATCGGCATCATCAATAAGTTGTCTGTATAGCTGAAAATTGAAGAACTTCCACCAAGGAGGGGCAAGGGCTTCAGTTCCTTCGCGCTTCTCCTGTCGATCCCGCTCCAAAATATAAACACTCTGAACTAAACTAGCTGAAACAGACCTTCGGTGACTGGCATTTGTCCTGCCAAAAACAGCACAAAGGATCAGGCGCATGTTTATCTAAACTTAAAAAATTAACTTGTAAGTAAACAAGTTTAAATAAACATGTTATGTTGATGAAAATTGGAAATAAGTAAGTTAATTATTTTGAAAGTAACTCCTACCTTACTATTCAAATAACTTCTTTCACTTAAAAGGAAAAGTAACTTATTCAAACATGTCCGGAATAAAAGTTACCGAAAAGTATAAGTAACTATTAAGCTTAACCAATAGTGCAGCGAGTGTTTAACTGAAACTATTTTCATTCTTAACACAGACCTACCTTGGGGTGAAATTTTGAAAGAGCAACTCGCAGGCATAGGAGATTATTTTCTTTACAAAAAGTAAATTTATCTCAGACTGAAGAAAAAACGCCGCTTTATGTAAGTTATATCAAGAATTTAATATAAAAGGAGATTACTTTTAGATTGTGTCCTTAACGTTGTGATGCAATCATATCATATCTCAACTGGTATCTTTCTAGGCTTTCACAGTTTTCGTTTACATATTTATTGTATATTTAAATGATACCACAAGCACTTTATGGCAATCCTTCAGATAAGTTTTCAATGTGTGCCGTATTTGCAGCGTAATAAATCCCCAGATTATTTATCATTACCTATATGTTTATTCAGTTGAGTATATCAGATTCTTAAATGCAAATTGAACATACGATACCAGGAAGACAACTCTATAATCCATATCCTTAACATCTCAGATATTCGCAAACATCATTGAGTGAGTGTCATACCAGTCAACTATTGTCAGATGCAAGGGTCCTGACCGATCGAAATTTTCCCTCTCCAAGCCCATTATTTATTTTTATCTTTGTACTTCTCTCCTCAGATCTGCACATAATTATACGAAAAGATGTCACGAGCATTCTAGTCTAGTACACATTAAAAATCAACATAATTACAAGGTCGAGTCAAATCATAACGAAAAGAGGAGGGCAGTATCATCGTATTACTTCAAATTATATATAAAATAACAGCTATCAATAAATCAAGTCTTATTTCCAAATAAACGTGAAGTTGGCCACATCACAGTCTTTCTGGCAACTCAGTTCAACCAACGCTATTATCTACTCAAAAGTCTAATGGAATCTAACATCTTGCAATCAAACCTCTCTCTTCTAAATTGTTCAACTAGCCCCATTGCTCTGTAAATTAGTGCTTTTTAGGGGTACGACAAAACATATGACAAGCCATCCAAGTCGTTCTTCCCTTAATTTATACATGTTGGCATATATTCCCATTTCTTATTTTATCTTTTGTAATATGATTATATTCTTCTTAGCCTCCATTTGGGAAGAAAGTATAAACAATTTAATAGATAGGAGAGTAGTGAATAAGTACAAATAACTAAGGATGCGTGTTCGTGTCCAATATGTATCGTGTTTCCAAATCAGATGTCCAACACGTAATGTGGTTTATCATATGAGAGAAGTTCTACGAACTTCATGTCGAATTTATTTTACATACACAACACAACAGATGTCCAACACGCAATGTGGTGTATCATGTGAAAAGATCTATGAACTTCATGCCATTTTTTTTACATCTATTATATGCAATTTTAACATAACAATTAGCTTCTCGTCAATTTAAAAGATTTTAGACTGCACTGACAGGCTGTAACAATCAAAACTTTAAAAGAATTGATTTTATTATTAGAAAATAAAATTATAAAAATAACAGTATCACATATAAATGTAAAGAATATATCCTACTTTTTTGAAAAATCAGTTGTTGACATGTCCGTGCTTCTAAGTATTTTTCAATGTAAAACAAAACCTTTTTTTGTGATTCGAAACGAAACATTATCCTAGCAGCATTTTATTTACACTCTATTTGATCCACATTCTTATAAAAATTCATTTTTTCAAAACTCATTTTCAACCACACATTCTTCAATAAAATAATATTAGACGCAAATAAAAAACTTTTTCGTTATTTTTTAACGAAATATTTTCCATCAAATCACTATTTAAAATGCATTCTCCACTCAATAATGTGTCTTGATGAAATATTTTGCAAATATCCCAAAATGAATGAGTTACGTCATCAGATTACGGATTACCTAAGTCACTTTCCAGATGTATCACCACCAACTTCACCGACGGCCACCGACACCAAGAAACTATTTTCATCATATCAATTGAACCCGGTAAATGAAAATCCATTTTTCATGTAAATAATTTCTACAGAAAAAGGTTATCGTCCAGACACCGAATATCAAATGCAACTACTAAACAACCAACGGCAAAAACACAAACACAAGATTCATAATTAATATCTGGTACCAAAAGTATGTACAATAAAAAAACTCAATAATTCAAGAAAAATAAATAAGCATTGCATGCATTACCAAATTAATTTCAAGAAAAAAAATTACCTTAAACAGAATGTTGATTTGCAATTGAATGGAAGATGAGATCTAAATAGATTGGTGTAATTTATTTTATTTATTTTTTGTGTATGATTTTCTCTTTTCTCACTCTAGGGATGAGAGAGAGAGGAGAGTTTAAAAGGGGGTTGAAGTGTCTTTGTCAGTAAAAGGTGGTTTTTACGTAGTTTGTCTCCTTGGTTCAAGCTAATATTGCTTTTGGGCGCCCACCATGCACCTCGTAGATAAAGGGAATTGACATATATAGCACTAAAATAAGTTATTTAGTCCGTATTCGATAGAGATTAAAATTGAAAAACTATTCGTTATTGTTGACTTTCATTAAATGAGTGAGACCCTATATCAACTATATTTTCAATTTTAATTAAATTTTAAGTACGATCAAATACACCCTTAATGTAGTTCTGTTTTTAGAACTTCTAAATTGAATACACTTCTTGTTTATAATAATTGATAAATCAACTAAAACATTATTATCTAACCTAGGGGTGACCATTTTTTCCCGAAATCGTTGGAGCTGGATCGGAATAGAATAGAACCGATCAGTTCGGTTCCAGTTTCGTTATTAAATTGATCGATTTTGGGACCATGCATTGAGAATCGATCAGTTCCGGCTCGATTTTTGGTATTGTTTTAAGAACCAATAGTGGACTTGGTTCTTTCTAGTTTTTCTTTTTGTTGGTGTATTGCATAAATATGCATTATGATATTTGAACATTAGAACCTAAAGTTATCTCACGCCAAATTTCACTTTCTATATACTTTTCTTTATTTTACAGTAAAACTAAGGCCTTGTTTGTTTCAGATTAAAATCAGATTTTAATCTAATTCAAAGTCAAATAATCAATATTAACCACATCTTTCATGAGTTCCATAACTTTTCCACCACACATTTCAAAAACTTTTATTATAATTTACTAAAAATCTAATTTTAATCCCAACCAAACACCCACTAAATAAATAATCTACATTTATATGTAAATAATTTTATAAATACTTTACAAAAATCCATGTTTTTAAGCCTTTAATACAAGCCTAATAGGAAAAAGTGTATTTTTATTTCAATCTTTCGTAAGAATTCAATATTTTCGTTGTTACCAAAGTGATTTTTCGATTCTTCATCATAATCAAGATCTTCTCCTGGAAGATTATTGAAGATAGCCAGATTATAAATACTAAATACATTTCATAATATATATTGTTGTATGAATTGTCTTAGAAATTAATTTTTTATCTAGATTTTACAGCTTATATTTTGTTTAATAATTTATCATTTTTATGCTCTCATTAATTGATTGAGTCTTTAATTCTCAATCATTTTCAACAACACATTTACACAATTGAGCCCCTGTTTGACAACCATTATTTGTCAAAAACAAAATTTTGAATAGTAATTTTTAGGAAAATATGTGGTTAAAAAGTAAGAAAAATTTTTGCCCGTAAGACCACACAAATTCTAAAAAATAATTATTCAAAACTTCATTTTTCTAAGAATAATGGACATCAGAACAATTAAGCCTTTATTATTAATTGAAAGTGGAAATTAAACTTCATTGAAGTGCCCCTGTCATAGCCAGACTTCTTCCTCGGGTTTTGTCACGAATGTGGCACGCGACAAAGTATGGTTCTAAGACCAACCTTTCTCATAATTACCTTTTTATTCGATCCCGTCCCTTCTCAACATATTTAAACCGAATGTTATCTTCAAAGTTCAAACCATGTACCGGCATTGCTGCAACAAAACATTTTCTTAACAAAAAGTAATAAATTTCAAACTGCTAGAGATACAGATTTATGACACATGACAAAAGAGGGTAAGAGTTTCATATACACTATTTTCTAGCTATACATACTGCACATTGACCAACAACAGAATCCTTGCTTCATCTCTGAGTTGCGCGAATTGCAGAAATCCTCCAAGTTAGGAGAGATTTGTGTTGCCATTCCATGTTTTCATTTTTTTCTAGTACAATACCTAATGCTTATCATGACATCAAGCAATTCAACCAGTGAAGTTCAAGAACAGACGGCGATCTTCTGTGATCCACAGGGCAATAACTAGTAGTAGAAAGAGTGATCAAATACAATTGGGGAAAACAATGCAAGAACAACGATATCTTGACTCAGGTATTCACCACTATCTATCGAAAATTTGTTCTGCAGGTATTCGTTCAGAGCTAAGAATTCTTTCAGCCTCATCACTTGCCTCAGCTTGCAGCTTCCATTTCTGCAGAAACCCATCAACAAAATTATCGCGTGGAAATAGTCACAAAACATTTTTCCTCCTGAGGATCGCCTCAGGGGGGTTGGGGGATAAAGTAATAAACATGCCTCCTCAAGGTTTTCAATCTCCATGATTTGCTGTATTTGTTCCGCAATACTTTCCTGCAAAGAGGAATAAGCACGGAATAAAAGCATTGAATGGGGATCATTCACACACAATTGTTTTGTACATACCAGGAACTGATATAAAAAAGATTACACACTGCTGGCGTTTTGACTGTTTAAGGTCATGGCTTTGGGGAAAGGGATGGTTTATATGCCAAAACGCAAATAAGCATGTTCGGTTAAACATAAAAAGTTCACTTATATATTTGATAAGTTACAAGTCAATTCTATTATAAATATTTTATCTTATTGATCAAAATTACATATAAGTTACTTATATTGGCTGTAATGCAAGAGTTACTTTCAAAATAAGTAACTCTTTTACTTAGAAGTAAGAAATTAACTTGTCCAAACCCGTTTGGAGACGAAGCAAAGGAAGAGAACTTAATGATGTGCCACATACCGTGTTACTCACAACTTCAGCAGCAAGAACATCAGAATCCAGTTCTACCTCAATTTCTATCATTGAAGAAATCTGAAAAATGAAAAATGTATCATTGCACGAGTTAATGCAGTCATGTAAAGTAGTTCAATTGAGTTTTCTTCCATTTTTGTCTTATTCGACATGGATAACATACTCTTGCATAGCTTGCAATCAGTTCAATCCTATTCTCCAGGGAACTCTCCAGTCCTTCCCGCACCCTTCTGATTTTACTTCTTCGAGCACTAAAACCAAAGATAAAAGCTATTTAACATGCAAATAAGGAGGATGCCAGACTAACTAATCAAATTACATTATTAGAGAGGTAGTGTCTACCGATAAGAAGGTTCTCCGACAGCAACTATTTTGTTCTCCAATTGGCACATACGTGCCAACATCCAAACCTGCAAAGTAAATAAATCACCTAAATTTATTAATGTGCACGACAGAAAACAGCCCATCATTTACAATTTCATATCAAGAGAACAATTTTACAAACAATTTATTGCTAAAGCGAACTAAACACCCTTCTCCACAAATTACAAAGAAAGAATATACTTCATGAAATAAGGGTAGATATTCAACAAAACAAATTGCCAAGAAACACTGAATTTTGTACATTTTTGAGGAAGCATTAGTCCTGTCTTTGCTCAACTAAATCAAAGACGAGTCTCATTTTTGGTTTCATTCATAGCTATGAAAGGACTTAGTTAACGCAACGGCTCAACCACAGGCCACAAAATTTCCTATAAAATAACAACCTGGCTATAAAATAACTAACTGGCCATCCAACAGGAGACAATATGGCGAATGATAACTTTGGTATAGATATTGTTTATTTGTCTTCTTTAGATATATGAAACCGAATTCTAATAAATAATCAATGAACCAATGAAGTCACTAAACCCCTGTTTGGACTCCATTATTTTCAAAATACATTTTTCTAAAACTCATTATCAACCACAAATTCTTCCATAAAATAATATTTTACATGCAACCCCAAAATTTTTCCTTATCTTTTAACCACACATTCTCCAAAATCACTATTCCAAAATAGATTTACTCCTAAAATTACATTAAAATGGAGTCCAAACAAGGGCTAATATTCCAAGAGTACCTCATTCTCAGCAGCTTGCTTCAACTCCTTGATGCGAGACTGAAGTACATCATACTGAGATAACAGCTGCTGCCTGATAGCAGTTACATCCACTAATTTCTGAGGAAGCTGGCACAGACAAGAAAAAAGATAAAGCATAATGTTAGACACATCAAATTCTTATGTTTAAAATTTAATAACGAGAGATTTCCCTATCTCATAAGCAATATATTATCGGCAAACTAAGCAGTATGAGAGAGAACAATATGTAATAGGAACACATTTAGTTAGCAGATGCCGCATATTAGAATTGAGAACATTCAGCAAAAGAGAGCTACCTTGTTTAGACGGGGAAAAATCAAATTGTTCAAAGTTGCTCCTAGGGCAAGTGAAGAAACAGCTGCAACTGAAATTAACTGAGGCAAGCTAGGATCTATCATTCCAGAGGCAGCATCGCCAGTGGCAAATACAGCAATAACGGGAAACAATATAGAAGGGTTCAGTAGGGATGTGCTCCTATCTTTTGTGGGAGCTCTTAGTAATGATGATTCTCGACCATCCCTATGATTTGTCAAGCACATAGGCTCACCAGGGTAGAAATTTGGGACTCTTGGACTAAACTTCAATGGCCCAACCTCTCGGTAAACATTCGATGGAGCTGCTAGAGCAATAGTCACTCTTTCTCCTTCTTGGGCAGGGAGGTCAACTGTTTGAGTTGCAAACCTGTGTGTTCTTGCCACTCCAGACGGGGTCTCCACCTGTAGATAGGAAAAATGCAAAATTAATCTTAAAACAATCTTGTTATAATAATTACACAAGAAAAATAAAAATTACCAAAGTTTCAGACTTGAAATAAAATTTGAAAGAAGAAAACATAGTCTATACATAAGTCATGAAGTATTTATTTCAAAAACAAATGATGTTTAAAACTTGATGAAGATTTTGAGATTTATGTTAATAAAATCAATGCAAGTTGAAAAAAACACGCCTTTACCATATATCACCAAAAATAGAAGAAGTCCAATTATAAAGACCATCAAACATGATACTGAAATATGTACCACAACGGAGTGGACAGCAGCTGGAATGTTTTGCTTCACTATTTGCAGGAATCCTAGCTGCCTTTTCCACGCAGGAACATCCACGCTGCGTTCGGCAGGAGGAGATCCTTAGAAAAAGTGAATATCCCAGTATCAACAACACACATTAATATACTCTTTTATGACAAACTGAAGGAAAAACTAAGGGAAATAAGTTCAATTATTGTGGAAGAATATTGATTTTGACAGATGAGCAGTCGCCAACTGTATAAGCTGTTTCCC
Organism: Fraxinus ornus; assembly: GCA_903798235.1. NCBI lineage: Eukaryota > Viridiplantae > Streptophyta > Magnoliopsida > Lamiales > Oleaceae > Fraxinus > Fraxinus ornus. The sequence continues at coordinate 21,490 of CAIGRF010033193.1, read as the reverse complement.
AAGAATGAAGCAATAACAAGTAAATGCACAACTAGAGTAGATGGATCATAGCAGAAATGCAAATCAAAATGAAGATAACTAACCTAATTTCTTCTGATTCTATAGCAAGGATGACGCCTGAAACAAGCTCATACTTGTAGCGGCACTTAGAACAAGCAACGATCTGCAGAATTGGGATATCCATGTCACAAGTAAAAGAAAAATAAGAATAAAATATGCTCAATGAATAAGATATTAACTGGAACACATCCATAGATGTTGAAAATATATGAGAATTCAATAAATTCCATGCATGCACTATGTTAAAATTTCTGGTTTAATTTTATGAAGAAGCACACGCAAAACTTATTTAATTAAGATAACACGAAAATTGCACAAGTTTTAAGTTTAACCAAGATGGAAAAACGGTGAGTAAGAAACCATTATCTGCAAATAATCTACCATAAACTGGTCGCTGAGAATGGTTTGTTCTATTTTCCTTTCTGATAATCCAATTCCACCCAAAGTTATACTCATCACAATCATGTAGTAAACACTATTAGACACACTTCTATCATGCCTGAATACTAATCAACACAACTTTGTTGGGGAAAAAAAAGGCATTTTTAGTGATCAGGAATAAAAAAGAAATTCAGCTTCTCTCTGAAAATCCTCGAAAAGTGAACATTTGAAATAAAGGGCCTGCCAGTCCATAGTAGTAATCTACCAATCTCTAGAGAGTATTTTTCTATAAATAAGTGTCAATTGTGAAATGATTTAACACAAAATTAAGATTCAATGTGCATGCCTGAATACCATGCTGCGGTTGAGAAACTGTGACAGCTATCATACAACTGGGACATCGCACGACCTTACCAAATGGGACCTACACATTATCGTCACTGTAAGTTAATTAAGAAAGAAGCATACGAGGCAGAAACATGAGCACCGATATTATCACTTCCTAAAATACCATAGTTGCATTTGAACTAACTAGTACAGAGGCTTCACAGTTGGGTCACACAAGGTTGCTTTCATGTAAGTTAATTATTTAAAGAAACACTGACTTCATGAAACTTTAAGAAGGTTTTGTGAGGTATTTTTTCTTGACATGTTAGAATTGGTTTCCTTAACATTGTGTTCTATTTTTTTTTTTTAAAAAAAAAAATTGTTCATGAGCTTGTTATGGTTTACAACTATGGACCTCGATTTGTTTATTTACTTTTGACCACCTGCTTGACCCTCGTTTGACCATTTGACTACAAATTCCATAAATTATCATTACCGTCTGCCACTCACAGCCTTGCACGCATGGGTAAGTATTAAAGAGAAGTTTCTACCATGTCTTACAGGCATAAACAAAAAAGCTACTCACAAAAAGTATCCATAAGCAGCTAAGTTACCTCTTCACCAGGAGACACTCCTACTCGGCAAACAGAGTCAATCATTTTAAGGGCATCCAAAACCCTCAGTGAGGCTGCAAGACCCTTAACTAATAATGTGTAAGTATGTACATCTGGCCTTGACCACATCCATCTCTGAACTGGTATAACTTTGTTGCTTACAACTGTCTCTCAAATGAAAGTTACCTCAGCATCCAGTACGGAGATAAATCAACAAGACGAAAAGGAAAAGCAGTAAACTGGAACGAGTCAAATTTTTTTTAAAAAAAAATGTGAGCAAAAACAAAGAAATAATTCTCTTGATTTATGTGCTCAACAATTTGGAAGAAAAATCCATTTTAACATGTTCAAAACTTCTTTCTAGCATTTGGAAGCTAAGCCACACTTTGGTAATCATTCTTTCAAAACCCTTTTTTTCTCATTCTCATTTTCAACCACACATTCTCACAATAAAATATTACTTACATAAACCCAAAACTTTTTCTTAGTTTTTAACTACACATTCTCCAAAAAATTAATATTCAAAAACTCATTCTTCCCAAAAAATGGCTGTCAAACAAGACCTAATATCTATCACATTTAGGCATTATTATAACTCGTCGGTGAAATTAAATTAAAGTCCATTTTCTTTTCACAAGACAGATTTCAAGAATTTGGAAATAGAACTAAAAGCAAATTCAAAGGAACATTGCTATTGAAGGAAACAACTAAACTATCAAGCAAATAAGGCCAATCTACTTTGTTGCCATCTTCAAATTAAGAAAAGATCAACGGACCTCCATCACACAAAAGCTCCATTTAAGGATCCATAAACTAAAAGGTTATTTAGGCCACTCAATGTACCAGTGTTTATTATGGTTTTAATTTTGCCAGTTATAAAAAATGATATGAATATATTCATAAATCGAAAAAACAACTAAACTAAAATTCAATATACAAAGCATCACCTTCAATCAGACCCAAATATGCATCTACACTGGTGTGCAAACACATACACTTATAATGCACATTCAAAGTTCAGAACTATCTTCTCCGAACCAACAATAAAAAATATGAAAAACCAAATTTTGTATCCTCATAAAGAACCATTCTTCATTATACTCTTGAATTCATAACTGTGAATGTTGAGTTACATGTGCCACATCAGTTAATCTAGTATACAAAACCAGACAACTTCTGTAATTGGCGCTTTAAAATGAAAGATGTACATGTAAAAATGAATTTGATAAAACAAAATATACACGTTGATTACCTCGAGTAAAAAATTAAGCCTTAGAGAAAGGACGCATTTATTTATTTAAGTTTAGTCTTAAGCATGTCCCGCATAAGAGGGTTATTTTTTAACAAAGGCGTGCACAACTTTTGTCTGCAAAACTTAAATGCTGAAGCTTCGCCACTGCATAAAAAGTTTAAATCACCTCCTCTTAGAGCTTACACCATTAGAGATGCGATGTAAACGTCCTGTTTAATCTGTCAGTCAGGAAACCTTTATATTTATTTAAATTTAGTCTTGACGTTACATACAATGTTTTGGGATACCTGGGTTGAAGCTGGAACGCATGGCGGAGAAAACAGAAAGTGCCAAATCAACATTTCCACTATCAAGGGCGGCCGAGATAATCAAACGACAATCAGAACTGCTCAAAACTCCAGCATTTTTCTTCGTTTTCTCCGCAATCACATTCAATGCTCCACTAGCATCCTCAGCGGCCGCAATAGCGCTTAAAATTTCGCTATCCACCACTTCCGAAACCAATTCTTCCTCAGATGACGATGACACCTCATTCTTTCCCGAAAACTTAATGAAATTCTTAGAAATGCGAAAACCCTGAAATGTAGAGCGGTTCTTGAAGAGGAAACAGTAATTGTGAAGTGGGGTTGAGAAGTTTTGGGGGAAATAGTGATGGGGAAGGCGGGAGATCCAAGGGGAACAACAACACAAGTGAAGAGTCATTCACTCGTCTATCAATTAGATTTTATTTTTTTTCTGTGTGAAAATGGCAATTCGATTATGTGAGGGTGGAGTTTTGTGAATTGGTGGAGTATACAAGTGGGAGTGTAGGAGATAGAGATTAGAAATGTGAGGTTGCAAGGAGAAAAAAATAGTGTGGCGTGGCGTGGTGTGCGGTGGGGGTGGGATAGGGTAGTGATGATGGTGATGGAGGGAGGTGTAATTTTTTTTCGCGACACCCCATCCGATCCATACAAATGCTTGCCACACTAGGCAGATTGAGGTGGGCCCGGTTCGTTTAAAAATTTCTAGATCATGTTATATCTACATAATATGATCCATAGGGTTCATATATTAGCCACGTGATCGGCCCCTAAAGTTTGACATAATGGCTAGGGGCCGGCCACGTGAATGGCTAGGACCGATTACGTGACTATTATGTCAAACTTTATGGACAATGCTATGTACAAATAGCATTATCCAAAATTTCTTAGCTATGCGGATCTATTGCGGTGTCTATGATGACCAAAAAATCGTATAGGCATACGACGCCATTGAATTGAGAATAATTATATTTGAAATACCGTAAAGAAACGATTTATGATTATGAAAGTGTTTCGGACAATCGATTTCTCTTTCAGATAATCTAAAGATATTTTTTGAGTCCAAAAATCTCTTTCTCCAAAGATTTCATCGCATCTCCCATATCATCTACATTTATTTTCCTTTTTCTCTTCATCCTCTGCACGCCAAGGTTCAAAATTTCCGGGTGCACCACACTCCAGAACATAATCCAAATTATGTGGATCCGTCGAGACATTCTGAGGAGCTTTATAAAATCTGAGCAGAATAATGCTGTTCAACGGGTACGAACTAGAGTAGAAAAGATCTATCAAGACTTTCCAGAGTTTCTTTACCTCTTAGGGGGCATCAATGAAAAATTCAAGCCTAACACAAATCCTAAACTTCATCGCTTTTGTTTGGCTGAGAATAAACAATATTATAACATATTTTCTAATGATCAAAATCAATAAAAATAAACACTTCATAACAATCTATAGACTTGTAGATTCTAACAATCAGAAAAGGCCTTCTGAAACTGATAAGGGGTAACCACATTATTACAAAGGGTATAAAATGCCATAAGCAAGAGTCACCAGTGTTTAGTACATTATTTCAAGTGATTAAGCTTGGCAGGTGGTTTCCCGCAGAATAATGTTGAAACTGACATTTTATTCGAATAATTTTGTCTCAAAGTACCCACTCTTTACATGGGCATGTCACTTGCGAGAAGTCTTGAAAAAAAATTACGAGAAAAATTGTCGTTAGTTGACTCCATAGATCCACTTCTCAGCGTCGTTCGTGTAACTAACCAACTCCTCGGGTTTAAACCATAGTTTGATTTCATCCTTGGCTGTTTCCGGACCATCACTCCCGTGGATTATATTTCTGGAAGCAGAGAATTATCATGTAAGGATGAGATATCCAGAACAAGCAGGGAAAATCTGACCGTTGCACGGAAGACTTCTTAGTATACAATTTTTAGGATTGATTCAGATAAGAGATTCAAGGTTGAGATTAGAATCTTCACGGTCTGATTGTAATTTGGCTAAAATGTTGCATATATAGAAAGTCAGATTTACACAATTTTTGCCGAAATTTCTTGTTGGCGCTTAAACTTTTCATTTTACATTTTTTATTTATTTATTTCAAGCTGGTCATTGAACTTAGACGTCCTTCATATCCATTTGTTTGATTACAGAAAAGCAAATGTAACTGCCACATCAAAATTTCCTTTAGTCAACTAATGGAAATGGACGGAGCAATCAAATTGTAAAAGAGTTTAAGTTCAATGACTATGGACCCGTTTGGCATGGCTTTTGAAAAGCCAAAATGAGATTTTGAGATTCAAAAGCAACTTTTGGACTCGTTTGACAAATTTTATGAAGGTGTTTTTGCAAAGCTGGTCAAACGTGATTTCCTCTAAAAACACTTCTGAAATATGAAGTACTTTTAAAAATTAGTTTTCAAACAAAAATTAAGGTAACTTTCTCCAAAAACTCTTTTACGGGAAGCAAAAGCAAAAACCATGCCAAACATGGCCTAACTTTAAACAATATGAAGTTTAAAATCACAAAATTTTCAGTTGCTCAATGTTTCTGAAGGAAAGAATTTACCTTCCAACCACAACGGCCAAATCCCCTCGGATGGTTCCGGGTTCTGATTTCTGGGGATCTGTAGCTCCAATAAGTTTACGACCATATTTTATTACTCCTTCACCTTCCCAAACCTGAAGAAATAAAAATTTGAGCTCAGTTTCCTACAGAATAGTTTGAAGCAAGCAGATTCAGTTGAACTCTTCTAACCATTGCAATGACTGGTCCAGAGCTAAGAAAATCACACAAGCCATCAAAGAATGGTCTCTCTTTCAGATCATGATAATGCTTCTGGGCAAAATCCTTTGAAGGAACCAAAATCTTGATAGCAACAAGCTTATAACCTTTGCGCTCAAAGCGAGATAAGATTTCTGAAATCTGATACCCATGGAAACATTATCAGATCATGCAAAATTAGGACATGTTTATACAAACTTGTTGCAGATTGGGACACAAGCTCAAAAGGAAAGAAGTGGGGAGGGGATCCAAGTTTAGATTATACAACTGAAAGCAGAAATATTGTCAGCCTCAGTTCAGAAACTAATAAAATCAAAAGCATAACATAAAATCTGCGATTTTATCAAAGCTTGTCAATATGGTATCTGCAGAAAGGAACCTTCCATTAATAATAAAATAAGCTTGAGAGAATAGTACCAGTCCTCTCTGAACTCCATCTGGCTTGATGGCAATGAAAGTGCGCTCCATCTTCAAAAAGAACAAAACATGCATTGTCAGCCAACAGAGGAAATAATGGACAACGATGACTCACTTGAAAGAGTTAGGTGGGGCAACTCAAGTACCTCAGCAGCATGTGCCTCTTGCTCCTGGAAAGCGTAAGCTACGACACAAACAAAAGATCGAGTCAGAATTTAAAGTTGAAAGAAGGTGTGGGACAGGGGTAAGAAAGGGGACAGGGGCGTTAGGAAGATTTTGAGATATTGACAGTGCAGGGCTACTATGTTTAACAAAAGGTGGTTGTTCGAGATTGCGAAGCATTGTGGGGAGAAACAAAGAGAAATACTCAAATGAGAGCTATGATTTGAGCAAACTGTTTCACCCAATTACCATGCAGAAGCATGAAAATGAGAAAGAAGTACCAGATGTCAAAATGCAAAAATTAAGGGACGAGGCTGCTCTTCTATTAGCACCCTTATAAGCACTCGGATCCTCTACAACTGAGTTATCTTACAATTCAGATTCTCAAAATCTGAGTTACTTTTTGTCGTTTCACTAGTTAAAATAACTTGCATAACGAAAAGTGCTGGGGATAAGTTAACTAGGAAATATACAAAAAGAACCTTGTTCAAAGGCATTTAAAGAGAAATTTTGTGATATAGACCTGCTGCAGGAAGGGCGAGAACTCCAGAAATCCAACCCCTAAATGCATTTCCTGATTCAGATGCGCCATAAGAAGATAGAGCTGACACTCTTCCTCTAAAAGTAAGAGCTGCAGCCGCTGCTCGTCCTCCTGCAATTACAAAGATAGATAACTTTTCCTTTCCTGGTTTTGACACACTTTACAAATTTAAGCTTATTATTTTTCTTAGAAACTCCAATACAATTATAACATACAATAAAGATTACATAATTAATAAACAATGAAAATGAAAAAAGTGAAACCTATAAATTACTTAACTTATAAACAATAAAAATGCAATAACATCCAAGAAAGATTAAAAACAATGAAAAGCAAACTAAAAAATACGGAATTTTTCTTCATATTTTAGGATTCAAGCAAATCCAAAGAAAACATTCAAAATGCAATTCACCATAATTTTAGATAAAAAAATATTGAAATTACCAGATAGCGATTGATAGGTCTGCATATAAGCAGCAGAGAGAATCTTTCAGTAAAATTGAAATATAACTATGACATACCTTATCGATTAGTCAAATTCGTTTTTAAGTAAAAGATTCGTCCAAAGCACTTCACGGAATGTGTGTTTTGAAAAATTAACAGAATCACACAACAAATATAAGGGGAAAAAAAAGTTACAAACGGTTTGGAATTGCATAAAAATGCAATCAATTAATTACTTAATTAAAGAACAATTAAAATGAAGTAAAATAACAAGCCTTTATTTTATTTTATTTTATTTTTCTAAATCACAACCCATAATTTTCCCTCTTTTTAGCCACACGTTTAAAAAAGAAAAAAAAAGTCTTTTCAAAAAATAAAAATGAAAAAGGGCTGAGATTCATTTATGAAAAGCTAAAAATATAAAGATATTCAACTTTTTTTCATATTTAAGAGATCGGACATTACCAAATACATATTATAAAAAATGCAAATCACGTTAATTTTCAGATAATTGTAAATACCGGTAAAGGAACGAGAGGTCTGCTTCGAAGCAGCGGAGAGAATAGTCCGCGCAGATCTGCAAATCTGAGACCTCATATTTTGCAAAATAAAAATCTCTTATAATGATTCCTATCTGCTAGCTTCTGGTTTCAGTGTGAAATGTATCCAAAACTGAGAGTGGCATATAAAACGAGATACATTGTTGTACCTCATGCTTTTATTTTTGTACTCCAGCTGTTTCATGGGGATTGGCTGGGTCAAAACCCTAGGCCCAATATCTTGGTAAGCAATCTGATTTCAAGGGTTGTTGTGGGAGCTTGTACGGCGTCGTTTTGGATTTCACGTGAAACATGTGATAGTTTAGATACAGAGCATGTTTATTGACCCTCCGATTAAAATTAAGGGCATGTTTGTTAAAGATTAAAATCGAATTAAGATTAAAAAATTAATCGTTATTGTTGACTTTTATCAATACCGACTATATTTTCAATTTTAATTGAATTTTAAGTACAACCGAACACGCACTAAGTATTTTGCTATGTATATATAGCAATGTACACAATGGGGACATCGTGTAGCCCTACACAATCAGTTTTGTTTTTAAAATTAAATTTTCTTTTTCTTTATTTTCTTACAATCATTCATTTCCAAATAAAATAACATTACACGTAATCCCAATTTTCTTTTTCAACCGCGCATTTAAAAAAAAAAAAAGATATTCCAACCATTAAAATTTCAAATAATAAGGACCAAGCGGATGATTAACCTTAAGTGGCAAGAAATAGGGGAGACATCATATGACTCAATCATTTCTAGATGAGTGATGCTTGGTGTACATAATTTTGTATACATAATGGTGTCCATACACTCACATGGGGTGGGGTCCGCTTGAATAAAATATTCGAGTGGACCCCACCCATGTGAGTGTATGGACACCATTATGTA
>CAIGRF010033193.1:0-10399 GCA_903798235.1 Fraxinus ornus | reverse complement strand
TTTATTTTTATTTTATTTGTTTTATTTAAAATCGGGGGTATTTTGGTCATTTTACACTGAAAAATAGTGAAAGAGATGTTTTCCACACTGAAACGTTGAAATAGGGGCGAAAATGCAAAAAAATGAAACGTTGGGACGTTTTGCACACTAACTGTCAAACGTATGGTCGTTTTATGCTAATAAGCCATATGATTTCAAGGGTTGTTGTGGGAGCTTGTACGGCGTCGTTTTAAATTTCACGTGAAACACGTGATAGTTTTAGAGCATGTTTATTGACCCTCCGATTAAAATTAAGGACATTTTCGATAGAGATTAAAATCGAATTAAAATTAAAAAATTAGACATTATTGTTGACTTTTATTAAACTATCCAATAACTACTATATTTTCAATTTTAATTAAATTTTAAGTACGATCGAACACGTCCTAAATATTTTGCTATGTGTACATAGCAATGTACACAAGGGGGACACCGTCACCATGTAGCCCTGCACAATCAATTTTGTTTTTAAAATTAATTTTTTTTTTCTCTATTTTCTAACAATCATTCATTTTTCAATAAAATAACATTACATGTAATCCTAAATTTTTTTTCAACCGCACATTTTTTTAAAAAAAAATATATTCCAACCAATAAAATTTCAAATAATGAGGAGCAAGCGGATGATTAACCTCAAGTGGAATGAAATAAGGGAGACATCATATGACTCAAGCATTTTTAGATTTATCCTAAAAATGTGTTAAAGGTCGAACTCAAACCACATTATGTGTAATCCAAATAAAATGTGGGTCCAACTTGAATTTAGATCAACCTAAACCAATCTCTTAAAGCTAATGGGTTGATCTCAATCGTGCAAATAATAATTTATTGTCTTGACCTTTAAATTATCAAAGATACGATAAAAAATCTCAGCATATGACTCTTACGTATCTTTATATTCATCTTAAATAAGTGATACCAACTCTAGAAAAATGTTGAATTGTACGCCAGAGTCGAGTTAAAACTAAATTTGGTTAAATATCAGAATAAATCCACATGTCGTAATTCGAATAAAATGTGAATTGAACTTCATTCTGCATCAACTTGGACCAAAACTAATAAAAACTCGTGTTGGACCTTAAACGTGCTGCTATGAATTTATAATAAATTGAGAAGGGCCTCATTGTATCACATAACATGAAAAAACAAATAAAGTTATGTTGCATTTTTCTCCATATACACTAATCCTAGTAAGGGTGTGTTTGAGCCACATTATTTTGGAATAATGTATTCTGAAATAGTAGATTGATGGAGAATGTGTGGTAGAAAAAGTTATTGATGTGATGGAAAATATTATTTTATTAAAGAATGTATGGTTGAAAATGAAAATTTTAATGTGTGCCAAACATAGGCTAAATATGCATCATGAATTTGTGAGGCTTTGTGGAACTAATCCTAAAATTCAAAAGCAATTATTACGATAGTACAATTTTTCTTTATCGCTTGTAATCAAGAATTTGTTCGTAGTGTCTCGTCCAACGTGGGTTTTATAGGATCCGCTTGCATTAACTTTCAATGAAGAAAAGAAGGGAGAAAGAAAAGTGGAAAAGTGGGAGAATATAAAAACTTATCTTGAAAGAAGAAGAGAAATGAAAAGCTAGAATCTCACCTTAAAGCAAAGTAACAAAGAAGGGAAATGAAGAATCCTGGAATAAAAGAGGTAAAAATAAAAGTATTTGTGGGTTCTCAAGTTTGAATAATGAGGTTTAGTTCTGCAATTTTATTTGATTCTCATATTTTTTTAATTGTGCTCACATTCTGCTATGATTAGACTCTCCTTTAAGAATAACGATGCTTGAACAGGCTTTGAAAACAAAGTTTTGGGCTAAGTTTTTTTTTCTTTCTCAAATTGTCCAATGATATTGAGTCATGTGTTCCCTGTTTTTAATCCTGTCACTGAACCTATTTATGTAGCATGATTGCTCTTCTAATAATGTTACCTAGTTAAGATCCAAATATTTTAGTTTGATGATAATTTTTAATGTCATTGTTTTAGTGAAGAAAGATTATTGATAGGGTGATCATATTTAAATAAAAAAAAATATAAATACATCACATTTTAATTACATCAAAGATTATTAACATTTATTCATTATTATACTTATAACTTTAACTTTTTTCATCATATTCTTATTTTTAATATTTAATTAATTAGAAAATATTAGCCTTAATCATGATTTTCGTCCAAAAATATTGTTAGCGTGTTTAAAAATGAGGATAGAATATTTAAATGCATTTTTGCAATAATATTAGTTTTGTTTATTTAGAAATACAATGGGCAAATAAGTCCTTTTATTTTATCTAAAATTTGGAGAAAAGCCATAATATGGAATAATTTGTGTTAATTTGAGAATAAAACAACCATGAAAAAAAAATGAGACATAAATGTGATACTTGTTTAAAGATTGTGAATATTTCATGTAATTAAAATTGTTTAGTCTTATTGATATTATATCCAGGGATGTCAATGAATTGGATTTTGATTCGAATTCGATCATAATCCGATAAATTAACGGGAGATAGATTTGGGGTCTTAATTCCCGAATCTGATCAATATTCGATGATACATTAACTAAATGAAGCGAATATGGAGCGAATATGGATATAAGTCTATTGATCTGATTTGTTATAATAATATAATATATTTTATATATTATCGCATAATTTATTACACATATTTTTTTCATTTTGAAACTTGTATTATATTTTACACATAATTTTCAAAAAATAAATAATATTAGACGATAGTAAAATATTGTTAATTGAAATATTTGAAGAGTTTTGATTTTTTTTATTAATTAAAATGAGATAAAAAAAACAACAGAGTGACAACATTTGGAATTGTTTTCATCGTGCCCAACTTCCCACATTGAATACCCGCTAGAATATCACAAGATTTGCAATTTATAAATATGTGGGCCAAAAAATGGATATAAAGCTATCTGAGCCTTTTAATTATAGTTCTTAGAAATTGATTAATATGAAATTTTTAGCTTCCTAATTTCTTCAATTTTGGATCTGATTATCGAATCGGATATCCGATAACACCTTAAATCGAATATGAATTTAATAATCAAACATTCATTGAATTATCATATTGGATTAGATCGAATTGAATCAAATATATGCAGATCCAATTCATATTCGGTCCATTTACAATCCTAATTATACCGATTTAAATGCATCAAGGATGATTATAGTCTTCACAGTGTTTCTTATCGGACATTGAACTTTAAAACATTTATTACTAGCCGCGGAATTTACCAAATATTTACACTATCCATCACTCTGTCATTAATTGTTTAAAAAATAGATAAGATGGATTGTAATTATTAAAATGTTGGTAGGAATTCGCTTAGATTGTGCAAATTCATTGCATATAAATCTAAAAACTTTATCTTTGTAATTTTCACTAATTAATTTGAACAAGCGAAGCACTTGAAAAAAGAAGAAATAGTTTTCTTTCCCATTGTCCTAACTTTCTTGATTTAAGGTTGCCAAGAGAAAGATCTCTTTTTTATGACTTTTACTTATCAAATTCTAAATTACAGTTGATGTCTAAAGAGAGCATCAATTCCTTTGTATTTATAAGCTTGTATTAACTCTTGTCAGGGCGGTCCTGAGAATTTTGAGGCCCTAGGCGACTAATTATTATGGGACTTTAAACATAATTTTCTACAAGCGAAACAACACTAATTTCGAAAGTCTATCTCATTGTTCAAAAGAAATTTGTGAAACAGCCCTCAAAACTATGTTCGGTCTAAGGAAATTATTCTTTATATCTTTCAAGCTGATTTGATCTCTTTAAGGGATTGAATGAGTTTAAATTTACAAATTCTAGTTTGCTTACTGAAAAAAAAACAAATACACAAATTCCACAACATACACTTTGGCTGATGAATGGTTGCTTCAAGATCTAATTCGAGGTCGACTGAGTAACTTGTAGGGCATGAGGCTGTTATTGTAACAGTAATTGTGCATATGGCAATCTGATAGCAAACTGAAAAGATGGAACTAGATTGAAATTCAAACCATTTTTATAGAAAAAATTATAGTTTGCGTCTTGACGAATTCAGATGCTTTGGAGAATTGAAGATTCAAGTTTGAATGAGAAATCCTAGAAGCTCGATTACGAAGAAGAAATGAATATTTAACGTCCCGTGTTGGTAAATAAACTATGGAAAGATTTTTAAGTGAGCAAATAATGTTATAAATTATACATTTTTCTCTAGAGGCCCCCTAACTTTGGAATCCTGGGCCATTGCCTTAGTGGCTTTACCCCAGGGCTGGCTCTGACTCTTGTAATTCCTCATATAAATAGCAAGTGTCTCTTGTAATTCCCTCTGTTCTAATTTGCAGGATAGTTTTAGATCATGCACAGTTATTGCTCAATGCGTGCATGTTTATGCATTTGAAATGAAAGCTTGCACGAAAATAGAACAAAACAAAGAATGTGGAAGGATGTAACGTTCTTGACAAAATGTTCCATTTTTTTCCTATGGCCGGCTCTTGGAAGAAGATGGGTATGGAACTCTTGTCATCAAGCATTGGAAGTGGAGGTGGAGGTGGCATTGGGCCAAGCCGAGCCTGCTCAATCCCATTACCCACAAGCTCAACTTGGGCATCGTGGCTTGCTCGGTCCACGAGCTCGACGATTTTTTCCTTTTTTAACCCTTTTACAATAATTATTTAGAGTTAAAATTGTACACAAATAACCTGTTATATATACAGTTTTTTTTTTTCAAATCAAGCATCTGAAAACAAAAAATGCATTTCGACATTTCCTTAAGTTCTTTTTCCGGTATCCTCGACGAGGCATTTGCCAAACACGTGATGTTTGACACTTCATTGATGTTACCTGAAATTTGAGGAAATGGATTATTCAATTTCGAAGGCTTGCTTCTACTGATACAATAACCTTTGTTTTCGTTAAATTGAATGTAGAGAACTGATACGAGGTTTGAATAATTGAATTGTATGAATATGAAATGTATAAAGTTGTAGAATTAAAATGTATAAATAATAAATTGGATCGAGATTTGAAATTAGATATTTTTGTTTTAAAATTTATTTTGAAAACCATCATCCTTTTATTCGGGCTTGGACCGACTACTAATTTTTGAGTATAAGGAATTAAAATTGCACACGAAAAACTTATTATGTGTATAATTTTTTTTAAATCAAAATATTATTAAGAAAATAACAAAAACTGATTATATGACGAAATTTAATATCATTTACGTGACTACACACAATTTCAGCATATTTATTTTGGAATAGAAAATAACCGTCTTGCCAATCATTTACACAAATTAATGCTTCAAAAATGTTTTATTTGAGTTGGCTCCTGGCCTCGGACAGAGTTCGTTTACCTGTACTAAAAGCATATTTCAAAATTATAGTGTTAACCGAATGTGTTAATAGATCTTTTACAATCGCGAAAACAATTGGATATATTCCTTCTTTTGCTCTTTCGCCAAAATCAAGTAAATCAAATTGTATTGAATCGACATGCTCTACGCTACTAAGCAATTGATGATTAAAATAGTTAAGTAATTTAGTGATATTCCGGTTGAACTCGCATTCGATGTCTGATTATACGCATGAGACACACTAGAAGAACCTCATGCACTAAATCTTTCATCCTTAATGCCTTCAAATAAATTTACTACTTCTACATCATCTTCTTCGAGATTATTGGAAAGGGTGAGTACGGAGGGTGCCCGACTGACATTTGCAGCCAACCACTATTTATACAATTTATATATGGAAGTTAACATGTTTTCTAAATTATTAGAATAAGTGATCGATGCGTCAAAGTTTAAAGAGTTTGTGATTTTGTCTGATAACATATTTAGTACCTTTCAAATTATACATGTGGTCCATTACACATGTCAAAGGAGATAATATACGCAAGTCTGCACAGTACTTTCTAAACTTTAGTTACATAAAAAATAGTATTTCATTAAAATTAGAATCATTATCAATGTCATCCAAATCAATTGGATAACTACTTTGGTAAGCATTGTTAACGCCCATTCCCTGCAAATCGTCGAGAATGGATGCGTTAAAATCCATGTGTATATAGTAGAATAGAATGTTTGTTAACAATAAAATGAAATAAAATTATAGTAAATAATGTAATTTGAACGAAGATGAAATGTATAGATTAGATAGTGTAAAATATAGTGTAGAGAATAGAATCGAGAGAATGTACGTCAATAGTTATAGAATTGAATGTAATAGAATGTGTATGTGTATGTAATATAATCGAATAATTGATAGTAATTTGATATTTCGATCGTATAGAGAATGTAGAAGAGGGTAGATAGTTTGTTTGAAAAGCGGATTGGAGTTGAGTAGTATTTATAAGGTTAAAAAAATAAAAAATAATTTAGTGACCATTGGAAAGTGACCGTTTGGTTAATTTAGCTCGATGGGCAACGAGTGAGTGGGCTGGCCCACGAGCTGCTCATCTAAAATGGCGACTTGAGCTTGAGCTTGAGACCCCCGCTCGACACTTGTTTGAGCTCGTCTCGGGACGAGTCCAAATTGCTCAACCCTTTTGTCATCTCTACTTGGAGGTTAAAGTTATTTATATTTTGTAACATACTTCATACACAAATGGAAGTCAAAGAAAACTAGGTCGGCATATTTATGATTTTTTTTCTTGTTCTGTTACAATTTTTTATTTACAAAAGAAGAATTTGTGGTAAATCCCTATCAGGAGAGAGAGCTCCATTTACAAAACCCCAATTCGGAATACATCCTCTGAAATCCCATATCAAGAAAAGTTAAAAACCCACATGGAAACTCTCACGGAAATTCCCAAAAGTCAACTCAAGTTAACATTTTTTAAGAAGAAAATTTGTATGAAATCGTTTTGAACCCAATATTCAATCAAAAATTGGCAAAATTTGAAAATTTTTGAAGTGTTTAGACTCTGAATGGAATGTGAGTTTGTTGTGAGTTTGGAATCCTGTCATACAAGGAAAGATATTTTTCTTCAAAATTGTAGGATTGTATATTGGACCGAGACACTGATCGGTATGAATTAAAATCAGATTTTTAATGAATTATGATGGAAGTTTTTGAAATGTATGGTTGAAAAGGTGTGGGCCCATGAAAGATGTGGTTAATATTGATTGTTTGAATTTGACTAAAATCAAATTTTAATACAGCCCAAACATGGTCTTAATAGCCTGTTTGATTCTTATTAATTAGGAAAAAATGAATTTTGAATGCGTGGTTAAAAAGTAAATAAAAAAAAAAAAAAAATTGGTATACATGTAGAATATTTTATCATGTAAAATGTGTGGTTGAAAATGATCATGTAACGAACCATAAAATAAGTTATATGTGTCAAGCAAGCACTTAATATCCAATCGGTTACCAAGTTTGTTGAATACTGTACTCAATTGTTTTCAGTTCCAATTAGTTACACATTTTTATTTTTATTTTGTGTGTAAAAATAACCCATTTTTGTGCAAAAAGGATGATTTTTCCAAATTTTATGAAGTTACCTGAGTTGTCTACCTACAAATGGGTACTTACCATTTTTTCCCTATGAGGTTATTATTAAGTCCACAACAAAAAAATAACTCACTATTTATTGGGTGAAAGAAAAAAACACATCAAGTGAAAAAAAATACGTAG
Source organism: Fraxinus ornus (assembly GCA_903798235.1). Taxonomy (NCBI): domain Eukaryota; kingdom Viridiplantae; phylum Streptophyta; class Magnoliopsida; order Lamiales; family Oleaceae; genus Fraxinus; species Fraxinus ornus. Next base: position 2,704 of record CAIGRF010033193.1, on the reverse strand, counting down.
ATGTTAGTCCATCGTCTTTTTATTTTGTTCCATTCCAATTTGCAAGATAGTTTTTGATGTTGCACAATTATCGCTCCAAGCTTGGCGCTTGAACGTTTTTCGTTTTGAAATGTGAGCTTGTACGGAAATACTTCAAAAAAAAAGAGTGTAAAAAGAATGATAATATATCATTTTTAGCAAGATGTTTCAATTCATCAACCATTCTCCCAAGAACTCTTTTTTCTATAAAATTCATTTTCAATTATATAATTTTACAATAAAATATTTTACACGTAAATTTAAAATCTTTTCTTACTTTTTAACCATACATTATAAAAAAAACGATATTCCAAAATTCTTTTCCCCCCAAAAAAACCTCTTTTTAATGAGCATCAAACAGGGGCTAAAATAATCTTGCATATAAATCTATTTTTTTTTTTTTTTTGCCTATTTTTTGATCACACGATATCCAAAAAATCATTTTTGACAATATATTCTAAAAGAATGAAACTCAAACATGGGCCCAATACTTAGTAGGTGATCATATTGAGTTCGATCAAAGTATCATTGAATGCTTAGATGAAGCTACTGCTTTTGAGATGCCTTGAGCATTTAGAAGACTCTTTGCTACATTGTTGACTTATTGTGAACCTATTGATGTTAGAAATTTATGGGATCTTTACTTTGAACATATGTCTGAAGATTTCAGAAAACAAGATCAAGATTCATTACAGTTACAGCTTCAACATACACGTCAAGATATTCAATCATTCATTCAGTTCGTGGGAAGAAATATCAGCGCATANCATGTCAAGATATTCAATCATTCATTCAGTCCGTGGGAAGAAATATCAGCGCATATGACTTGCCTTAACTAAGAGATATCTACACAGATACATACTCTCTTAGTACAAGGGACATATTAGATGAAAGATCAATTGAAACACTAATTGAAGACACACAAGCATCACATTATCTAAATCATGATCAAAGAAGAGCCTACGATCTCATACTTGATAAAGTAAGCAATAAAAAATGTGGGATTTTCTTCGTCGATGGACCTGGGAGAACTAGCAAAACATTACTATATTGTGCATTACTTGCTAAAATAAGATCACGCAGTATGATATCACTTGAAACTACAACTTCTAGAGTTGCTGCTTCAATAATGCCTGAAAGCCAAACATCTCATTCAAGATTCAACATTCCGTTGCAAGCAAACAAGTCATCAATATGCTATATATCAAAGCAAAGCATTCAAGTCGAACTTATTCGACAAGCATCACTCATTATATGGGATGAAGTTCCAATGGCAAAGAGAGCAACAATTGAGGCTGTTGACATAACTTTTCAAGATATCGTGAACAATCTCGAACCATTTAGGAGTAAAGTAATGGTATTTGGGAGAGATTTTCGCCAAGTTCTTCCAATTGTCCCATGAGCAACAGACAACAAATAGTTAATGAAAGTTTGGTACGATCATATCTCTAGGAAATATTGCAGAAACTACAATTGAGGAAGAATATAAGAGCCCAAAATGATCATCAATTCGCGGAATACTTGATCAACATCGACAATGGACTAGAACCAACTACAGGAAAAGACTTTGTCTTACTTCCAAAAGACATAGTACTTTCCTCCAACAACAGAAACTCTCCAGAGCTCAATCTAATCAACACCGTCTTCTCAGAACTAGCAAATAATGCAGAATCTTCCGAATATATAACACAAAGAGCAATACTTTCCCCTACAAATCAAAACGTTGATATGATAAATGAAAGTATGATTGATCTTTTCCCAAGTGAAACTTAAGAGTTTCTCAGTTATGATTTAGCAATAGATGACACAGATAATTACTATCAACTAGAGTTTTTCAACACATTACTTCCAAATGGAGTTCCACCTCATCGATTATTGTTGAAAATAAATATTCCGATTATGCTCTCGAGGAATCTAGATCCTTCAAGTGGTCTATGCAATGGGAGTATAATGGTTTGTCGTCAATTCAGTAGACATGTTATCCATGCAGAGGTAACTATTGGACAACACTCTAGCAAAACACATATTCATTCAGCGTATACCATTGAGTCATGCAAATGATGAAGGATATCCATTTAAATTCATACGGAAAGAGTTTTATGTTCGTCCTTGTTTTACAATGACAATCAATAAGGCCCAAGGACAGACAATACCTCATGTAAGAATATATCTTCTACAACATGTATTTCGCACGCACATTTATACGTTGCGCTTTCAAGAGGAATTTCTATGGCAACTACAAATATCTTAGTTAAGTCGAATACTTCTAATCACACAAAACATATATTGTACAAAGATATAATTATTAATTAAAAAGTTCATTTCACACAAAGAAATTTTTAAAACTATTTTTTAAATGCACACACCTTCATATATTACTTTTACAATACTTATAAACATGAACGGATATATATATATATATATATCAAACGGGCTGAGGACTGCACCGGGCTACAGCCTGGCAAAGTCTCCCACAACATATGTTCCTACTTATAATCAGTATTCTAAAAAGCGAAAAGCGTGGCTAGGCATGGAGGTCAAGCTTTAAGCTTTACAAGCCTAAGCAAGCCTAGGCGAAGTTTAGGCGTAAAAAATCGTTTTTTAAATTTTAATCATTGTAAAAAAATTCAATAATACATACCAAACATCTAAAATTATAAAATACTGTATTTATTTAATAATTCCT
>CAIGRF010033182.1:13779-31354 GCA_903798235.1 Fraxinus ornus | reverse complement strand
TGTCCGTTGACCGCTTAATTACTGACCGTTGACCGCTTAATTACTGCTTAACTTCAAAGCGAGACGTTTTCATCCCACTTCGCACCTAGGCGCGCTTTTTAGAACCGAGAAATTAAGGAATAAAAATTTGCAATTGCAGAAAGTCAAGTCAAACGTGTGTTCATACTTGGAATAAAGAATTTAGAGTATCCATTCGAGCTGTAAGATACACGTGGACAAGCAACATGTGTGGGGCCCAAATAGAGACGTGACCTATCAGTGGGTAAATTGTTTAGATTTCTGGTCCCGACCACGATCTTCTTCGGTTCTTCTCATCTTCTCATTATAAAATATAAATATTTAAAAGGCAAATTGCCGTCCACTCTCACCTACGAGTGGTAAATCGTTTTTAATTTCATTCAAAAATGTAGAAATGAAACCATTAATTCTATTAACCAAAAATACATACAAAATTAGTTATTGTTTCACTTTCATACTAATTTGAAAATAAAATCAAAATTTGATTATGTAGCTACAATTGAGAGTCGGGTAAAAAAAAGTACTTGTTTAATAAAACTTTACTAAGATTTTATAAACATTTTAACTGATCAAACTTTAATTTTAATCACACATTACATCAACTTTTATTAAAATTTATTAAAACTTTACTAGTTTACTTGCTATTTTGTTAAAGCAGACATATTTTTTTATACTTCTAACGTATATTTTCTAATTTTTTTCATAATGATTTGGATATTGTCTTAAAGAGAGACTCGATAAAATAGAGATTTATGAAGTTACAAACTACATGTACAAAACATAATTCATAAATTCAGATAGTACAAAAATCCATAGTCAGATCTATAAATAATTTTAGAAATATTGGGTTAATTACTTGAATCATCAATGATTAACGAGGCAATCTTTTAAGTTCAGTGACCCAGTGGAACCTTTACACAAAAGTTTAATGATAATTCAGGCAATGAATCCTATTTCCTCGTGTTCTTTTATCATCTTTTTTGTTACTTCGCAATTTTGTTTCCATTTTTATTAATATGGTTTTTTAGTCCTTTTTTCTTTTTTTGTTTCACTTACCGTACAATTGCACTCTCTTTAGCATCACCAAATTGTATTGATCACTTAATAGTATTCAACTTTAAAACTCATACATATTTTCAGCCAAGTATATAATAGATTTTTGATTTTTATTTATGTGTGTCATGATGGGAAGACAATCGAAGCTAAAGTACCCCATGAAACTGTCACACGCCATTACAGAGCTCACCAAAAAGGAGTTGAAACCAGCACAAACATCATTGCTTCAATTTTTGCTTGAATTCGGGAGTAGGCACACCGGTAACTGAATTTGGTTTTGAGTCTTATAATTTGCTATAATGCAATGCATCATTTTTACATACCATTTTATACTGCAAATTTTAATGGTTTCCTTTAATTATGAATAAGGAAAAAAATAGTTATCAAGCAAGCAAAATGTTTAGGACAAAATTGGATGAAAATGCGAAGCTCTTGAATTTCATCGAGAAACTAGAAGCAACATGTATTGGTAGAGTGGAGTCTAGAAAGATGACCAAGGATCTTGCCCTTATCATCCATGGATCCAAAGTGAGTGACCATTGCATCATTTTCTCGTCTATAGTCCTAAAGTTGTCCTACTTTTTTCTAAACAAGTGGAAAAAGTATCTCATTCTGCTCATCATTATGTGTTCTTTTATAATGTTAAAGGCTTGACCAAAACTAGTGTATGAACACTAGAGAGTTCATTGATATTGTAGCACATGAGCTTAAAGCAAAACTTTCTTGCTAAGTTAATTACTTGAATTATCACGGAACTTTGCGTGAAGTTTCCACCGTGTCAGTGAACATTAAAAATCACCACATTAATCACCGAACTTTGTAATTCGTTATCCCATACATCACTCACTAAATGGACGATTAAAAAATTGACAGATTTGCTGATGTAAGTGATGGAGTTGCGTACTTTCCAATCTACTTTCCTATTGGCATCTACATCAATAGAAATTTAAAGATTGAGTGATCGATGGTATAATGCATTATAAAGTTCGTGATTAATGGGGTGACTTTTAAAGTTCCGTGACCCAGTGGAATCTTTACGCAAAGTTCAGTAATGATTCAAGTAATTAACCCGTCCACTGCTAAATTGTTGAGTTAGTCAAATTATCATTTCATTAGTTTTTCTATTGCACCAAACCCTAAGCATAAACTCAATTAACAATATTGAAAATCTCTTGAATAGTATCTAATATTTCTACGATTGATTACATGAATCATCATTGAACTTTGCGTAAAATTTTTATCAGATCACTAAACTTTAAAAATTACCCCGTTATTCACTGAACATTGTAATTCGTTATCCCATTCATCACTTACTCAATGGACAGTTAAAAAATTGACGAATTTTCTAATATGGCCAACATAATTACGTACGTGACAATCTATTTCCCACCTGTAATCCACGTTAGTAGCAATTTAAAAATTGAGTGATAGATAGTATAATGAATTACAAAGTTCAGTAATTAATAGAGTAATTTTTAAAGTTCAGTAACCAGTGAAAACTTTACGTAAAGTTTAGTGATGATTTAAGATAATTAACTTAACAAGAAAGTTTTGCTTTGAGCTCATCTGCCATAGCATCGATGAACTCTTCAGTGTTAAGATACTTGTCTTGACCAAGCTTGTAACATTATAAAATAGCACATAATGATGAGCAGAACGAGATACTATCTTTCACTTGTTCAGGAAAAAGTAGGACGACTATTAGGACTATAGACTAAAAAATGAAACAATGGTCACTCACTTGGATCCATAGATAATAAGGACAAGATCCTTGATTACCTTTCTAAACTCCATTACACCAATACAAGTTGCTTCTGGTTTCTCGATGAAATCTAAGAGCTTTGCATTGTCGTTTAATTTTGCCCTAAACATTTTTGTTTGCTTGTTAATTTTTAATTATTATTCATGGTTAAAGGAAACCATTGAAGTTTGTAATGTAAAAGGATATGTGAAAATAATGCAATTCATTGTAGCAAATTGTTAGACTCAAAATCAAATTAAGTTATCGGTGTGCGAGCCCTCAAGTCCTATCAAAGGATTGAAGCAACGATGTTTGTGTTGGTTTCACCTCCTTTTTGGTGAGCTCTATAGTGGCAGTGACAATTTTATGGGCTTCTTCAACTTAGATCGTCTTTCTATCATAACACGTTGAACAAGAATCGGAACTTTATTATATTCTTAGCTGAAATGTGTATGAATTTCAAATTTTAATACTATTAAATGATCAATGCAGTTTGGTGATGCTAAAAAAAATAAAATTGTGGATTGTGAGTACATAAAATGAAAAAAAGAAAGAAAAAGATTAAAAATCATAAATATTGATAAAAATGGAAATAAAATTGCAAAGTAACAAAAAAGATGATAAAAAACCACGAGGAAATATTGTTAATTATCTAAATCATCACTAAACTTTAGTATAAAATTTTCACCGGAGCACTGAACTTTAAAAATTATCCCATAATTATTACTAAACTTTGTAATTCGTTATAGTGGACTGGTGCATTAGTTTAAAATCTCGAAAATGTTGATTAATTTCGATTCTCTCTCAACTCCATATTTCCAAACAATTGTCTAAATGGTATGTTCAATAATTTATATTAAAGAAATTATTGCTACCCGCTTTCTAATTGATTTCATATTAAGGGAAATGAAAGATATTCAAATTGTTGGGGACGCGAAGTAAATTCAATCTGTAGTCCAACTCCAAGTGGACCTGAGTGAAAGATTTGTATGAAAAAGTTTCTGATCGTTACAAAAAAGGCACAATCTAACCGCTTTAACTTTTTCTAAAAAAAATATATATATTGTGAACCAATCACAATAAAGATAAAATGAATAGATACATCTATAGATGCATAAGTATTTTTCTCCACTGAGTATTTATTTCATGCACACAAGCAAAATGATCTACAAAACGAGGATGAATTTTGTGAAGGCAATGCAGTATTGATGGCCTAAATATAGGGGAAGATTGAATTATTTTTATGGAGTAAAATAACTCCAATTTTACTTATATTTCTTATTATTATTATTTTTTTATATTGAGGTAAATATTTGATTTATGAGATTTTCAAAAGCAGGGCTTTGAATTTTTTGGATAAGGCCAGCAGATTTGGTTAATCCGTCTTTGATTATGTATTTTGTGATTTTATGGAAAAAAAAATATTCCTTTCTGAATGTATTTCCATTTGGGGGCATCTTTTTCTTGTCATTTGTTTTTAGAATATAGTATGATATTATTGTGTATAATATGAATTTTGAGTTTTCTGTTTATGATTTTGGGTTGGAGATGACAGAGAGAAGCACTTTATTTAATTATTTATCAATTACATAAACATTATATCACTAATTATTTAATTAACCAAAAAAATTAAATCTTTATTAATAACAAATTAATTCTTAAACAAAACTATTAAATATAAAATAAGCAAACGTGCATTGCACGTTGCTTGTATCTAGTAAGTGCAAAAATAAGAAAAAGTTAAGAGATATTTATTACAATTAAAATGTGATTTAGATAAAACTATGGTGTTAATATAATTATCCATTTATCATGTTCAATATTATTATATAAATATCATTTGCTTATTCAAGGTTAATATTTGAGATGTAGTTTTTGTTTTTACATGGATTGAAATAGCTTATTTTTGTTATTTATTTATTTAATTTTTTTTTTTTGGTTATATAGAAGTCTAATTGAACTCTTGATATTTATGTATGAATGAGTATTTTTATCTAGAATTACTTGAATCAGACTACGATCGAGCATTCGAATTGGATTAGGTGGTTTGGTTCTATTCCAATCAAAATTGGTTTGATTAATTTGTTTTAATTTCCAACTTATTTGATGCAATAGGGTTGGCGTGGTCCCATTATGTTCGATTCCAAATAGAAACAAATCAAAACAAGAATTACTGGATATTACTATACCATAATTAAAATTTTCAATATTTCTATAATTCGTACAATTATTCCATTCTCTTAAAGTTTGAAACAAGACAACATTAATCTAACATATGATAGATTCTATCCCAAAAAAATAACGAGCATGATCCAAATTTAAAAACAACACACGTTTTCAAATAATATTCGTTCACTAATATATATAAAATATAAAAAACACAATATGAATTTAGCAAATGATAATTGGTTTTAGAAAAAAAAAAATTCAAATAAAATTCAAATATTAAAAAATAAAATTGGAAAATTCAATTATGTTGTGAAATCCCCGCACCTTCCAAGTTTCCCTAACCAAATATATAGTACAAAATAGAAGGGCAGTTTTGTCATGTAAAAAGCTGCACGCCTCAACCAGAACGAAGGCCGGGGGCGGAAAAGTCCAAAGAAAAAGCTGCCAGGCATGCAAAAGGTCAGGATTAGCGAATCAAGTGTTGTCATATTAATTAATTACTCTAATTAATCACGCCTTTTCATTTCCTAATTGCATTTCATAAATGATCACTAAACTTCAGTAGAATTTTAAATTGGTCATCAAAATTTTTTTGTGATTCATTTAGTCACTACATAAAAATAGCATTACATAATTGGTTAACGGATCACTCCCAATCCAACATCAGTTTATTAGATAGTGACATATATCCATGTCATGAAATTAAGCGTGCGTTTGAATCCCATTTTGAAAAATTAGGTTTTATAATAGTGATTTTTTTTAAAAAATAAAATTAAAAAGTAAGATTTTTTTATTGATTTTACGTATAAAATTATTTTATCGAAAGAATGCGCAGTAGAAAATGAGTTTAATTTTTTTTTTTTTTTCTAAAATAGAGCTCAAACAGTGGCAAAATATCTCCCATTAGGATGCGACTATAACACGTTCGACAAAAAAATAAATCACTTGAACCCTATTTTCCATCAATAAAAGAGCTAAAACATTAGGTAGGCTAGAACGAATAATCGTTAATGGCCTTTAGCTCACATGAAGATGTAATAATTAATGTGTTACATATGACATTAATCAAGCAACAAAATGATAAATTACATGTCCCTATGCATAGAAGAGGCTTTATCTATGAGTTTTTCTAGTCAAATTAAGTAATTTTAGAAAATTGTACATTTTTTTATTTTTCAAGAGATTAAATGGGGGGGCATATGTCACATTATTTAACTTTAGTGATTAAATGAGGTCACAAAAATACTTTAAATGACCAATTTAAACTTTTTCTTGAACTTGGGTAACTATAAGTGAAATTAACTCATTTGTAAATTTTGTTTATATATATAATTCGACAACAACCAGACCCATTTTCAAAACGCACTGACACTCTGTGTTACTTTCTCTCTCACACATACACACACGGAGAAAATCACCAGAAGGAGAGAGAAAGAGATGAAATTGGATATCCGATGAAGAACAAATGATACTGAAATTCATTCTTCGTTGTTTTTGAATTTTGTTAAACGGAGGAATTGATGAAGAGAAATTGATAAGGATAAAATCGAGATTGACGACGTCGTTTGGACAAAATCGCCGGCGCCGTAAGTCTACGCCGGGAGATGGCCGTTTTCACGCCGTCTCCTGCGGCTTCATTTCCATTCCAAGTTTTGATTATTCTGCGATCTTGTATTTCCCCTGGCCCCACTTGAAATATTCAAATCCGAGGAACATTTGAACTTTTTAGTGTTTTGAAATAACTTTGGGAACTTTGAGCAAAATTGTTGGGGGATTATGATGGCAAAAGGGGCTTGGTGGTGTGAGAAGGTATTCAGGGTGGTGCGGACGTTGTATTTCATGGTGACGATGGTGGCGTCGCTGTTGCTTGTGTCTTTGCCGTTAGTGGTGGCGATCGGCGATGTGGTGGTGCCGTGCTTTCTGATTCCAAGCTTCACATGCGTTAATTGCTACAGTTTTAGAGAGCACTTGCAGAGATACGCTTTCAAGAGTTCGCTCATGGATATTCCTGTGGTCTCCATAATCAGATCTCTTATTATCACCTGTATGATTTTTTATTTAGTATATCTTTTGCATATTTCATACTCTCTTTTTCTTTAAATTTGTTCATTCATATTGGATTAGTGAAGGATATACCGTAAATGTAAAAGAAGCGCTCTCTTGTTTGTAACGTTGTTCTTTTTTTTTTTTTTGCCATCTCCGAATATGCTTTTGCTTTTCTATTGTGCTTCCCATTTTTTTCTTTTTCTTTTTGCTTTTCTGAGAATACTGAAAACGATTAAGCTCTTAAGTGGAACCTTAAATCTACATTTACGTGGGTTTATGTTTGTGCGAGGAAAGGTGACGAAACGAGAGCAATTGCGGATTCCTAAATTTTGATTTCTTTGCAGAGAAGTGATAACTTTCTTAGTTGGAGATTCAGTTTTTATTAATTCATTTTTCTACTTACATATCTTAATTTTTTTAGTTTTATTACTTTATGCTTTCCTTTAATCGGTAAAGTTTTAAACACAAAAAAAGAAATATATTTGTGAAACAAAATGAACGTGAAGGAAAATCCCATGGAGGTTTGATATGTAGAGTGAAAAAGAATAAAATTGAATTCTAGATGATATGACTTCAAACAGTGAAGCACATGGGACATGAAGTTTAGCAAGACGAATACAAAGTGAACAAATTAATTATGAAGACTTTCTTGTATCATCGAAAATTGATTTGGTTTCTATGTGTTTGTTTGAATAACAACAGGTGTATATTCAATGTGTGATGGCATAATGCTATCACAGGGGCCATACCTTGGAACTGTAACAATCTGCTCTATCTTCTCAATACTTCTTCTTTCTGTCAAAGCTTGTTTGTTTGCGGTGAATTCTCAACTTGAGGCTGAAGCTTCAACTTTTCTTTCAAGGCAAAGACAGAGACTCCATTTGAAGAAGTCTTGGGGGATGCCTGTCTTGTTTCTCTCATCGGTCGTCTTTGCTCTTGGGCACATTGTTGTGGCCTATCGTACAAGCTGCAGAGCTAGGAGGAAGCTCTTGTTTAATCGGGTTGACCCAGAAGCTGTAATTTCACGATACTTATCAACCCTTTAGTTTATCAATTTTTATGCATTTACCTGCTATTTTAGATACTTTTATCTTATAGCGCGTTTGATTGACTTTATTTTTCATGGAAAATTCTATTTTTCCACCCAAATTTCTACTTTTGAGATGTTTGATTGTCAATTTTTTCCATGGAAAATATTTTCCAACTTTTGGTCATGTAACCATATTTTCCTTAAAAAGAGAAAAAGAGAACATTTTCTTTAGGTAGGGGTAGTTTTTATTTTCTAGGTAATTCACCATCTACATACCAATAAAAAATGGATAAGTATAATATTTTTTATGTTGAAAACCAAATCTATCAAACACATTTAATTAATAATTTCCAAACAAATAAGTTTTAAGCAATTCAATTGTCTAAAATTTATTTTCTTTCTATGCAAATTCTATGCTCGCAATCAAACGCACCCTTAGATAATTTGTTAGGTCCTTTGGATGGTAGTATAATGAAATGCTAATTCGAATTTTGGTAAAAGTGGGCTTGGGTTCTTTAAAATATTCACACAGTTTAAATAAGGCGTATGTGCTAGTATCTGCACATTTCTGTGCTTTTAGTGGTTACACACTGATTCACTGATGTTTGCTTCAATGTAGCTTTATATTGTTGAATTGGTTTTCTTCAAAGATTTGATTGCAATTTCCTTTTGTTTCTAGAAATTTATTATACGATGGAAGTTTTTTATGAGCTTGGATAATGAGATTTCATATAATCTTACCTGCAGGCTCTTACTTGCAAGATGATTTTCTCTGGTTACCATAAGGTTCCACGATCGCCTACTCCATCGGCAGGGAAAACTTTCAGAAGTAATAGTGAAATGAGGAGAAAAGGATTAGGTTTTGCTCGTGATGATGGAGAACTTCCAGTTAGTTTACTTGCTGATAAGGACAGCTTATTCATTTCTTGTGAAGGAGTAATGGTTCACTACAAGCTAAGCATCCCTGGGTCGAGTTCCTGTTCCTTACCCTCCACCCCCTTTCTAGATGGGCTTGCAACAAACATTTCACTAAAAACCAGATACACTATCCGCAGGAGCATCAGTAGTCAATTTCATGTTAGCAGCTCCCCTCTCAATACTCCTCTGTTAGATGGTTCTCCAACATCCCCATTGTCTAAAGACATGCCAATTTTGAGCCTTGATGAAACTGGTGAGGGGGATGAAATGAGCAATATGAGATCTTCAATGCTGGAACAGGATCTAGAAGCAAGTGGACACTTCGGGATTGTTTTAGTGCATGGTTTTGGAGGGGGAGTCTTTTCCTGGAGAAATTTGATGAGCATTCTAGCTAAGCAGTTTGGCTGTATGGTTGTTGCTTTTGACAGGCCTGGTTGGGGTTTGACGTCTAGGCCGCGCCGTAGGGATTGGGAGGAAAATCAATTGCCTAATCCTTACAAGCTTGATAATCAGGTGATTACTTTCTCTGAATGTATGTTGATAATGTTCAAATTTGCATGGCTTCATACACGATTTGGGTGCAATATATCAATTTTGATGCATTAGATATAGAGATTTAGAGTAGATTATGAAGCTCTGGCTCAGGTTGTGTAATAAAGCTGGGAATAATTGTACTCAGATTCACACACACGGTCTCTCTTTTATATATAATAAAGTAAGTGTTCATAACTTGCGTAAATCAAAAAAGTAATTCCATGGAATGAAACTTTTTCATTTTCATCTCTGTGGCTTTACCCTGATGTTGAACTCTGTGATATGTTGAAGTTGTAATTCCCCCATGACAGCGCTTCTCTATTAGTTCGCAAGCTAACTTTTCAAGTAAAACATTGACTTGTGATCAAAACTATTAAAGATCTATTTTAACAATTCTTATAATTGTACGAGGATTGCTAGCTGAACTAAAAAGTAATTTAAGTGTCAAACTTTTAAGTAATTTCCAAACATGATTTTCAAAGTTACTTTTTTAATAACAAAATTTTCTTGAAAGTAAGTTGTAGTTTATAAAGAAAGTAAAATTTTAAGGACAATCAAAATTTAATTTTCTTAAAATCATCTGTCACTGTATCTTCATCAGTGTCATTATTTTTGTACACACATAATTAGATCATTCGTCAATATAGACGAGACTCAACAGACTAGGTCACTGCAATATCCAAGGGCCTTGCATCTGTGTATCTGTACCTGCAATAAAATAATGCATGTGTTGTGCTTTCAAATGCCATTTCCATTTGTTTTAATCTTCTGTTTTGGGCTTCACCTGAACATGTGATTGGGTTTGTCATTCTCAGGTTGATCTGCTTCTTTCTTTTTGTTTGGAGATGGGATTTTCTTCTGTTGTGCTAATTGGCCATGATGATGGAGGACTGCTTGCACTTAAGGCTGCTCAAAAAGCCCAGGCATCAGCAAATTCTAAGAATGTGAGCAACGCTTATTGTAGGCTAATTACTTAAATGCAAATACCCTTGCATGCTAAAGATGAATGTGGGCACCGTACATACCGAAATTTTAACTCCTAAAATCATGATTTACTCGAACTTAAATTATTTGTGAGGAAAGAAAATTGATATTCCTTATGCTCTTATGCAATAGAATTGTGTGATACATTTTTTACTTTTTAGAGAAAGATTGAATAATTTATTAAACAAATTGTTAAGAGAACCTGCTTGTAAGTGTTTTCAACTTTAAATTGTTAACGAGAACGTAACGGTAGCCTGAAAGACCTTGCTAAACTGAAGAATCAAGTGCTAGAGAATAGGGATGTACTTAAATGTGAATATGCTAGGTTGCACCAATTGAGAGAGAGAAGGTCTAAAATCTGATGTGCCCTTAAATATTGAACTTTAAATATGAACATCATGATAATCAGTGATAATTTTGCTTATGGACCTTGAAATGTATGTAGGGAAATTATAGCTATTGCAAGTTCATTTACGTGTTTCTTAGAATATAGTTGAACCACTAGCGTTAATGTAGAATAATTTTGTTGTTGATGATCTCTGCATGTGTTTTGTGTCCAAAACTGTTTTGGAATTTGGAAGTTTGTTGCTGACTTCTATAAATATGTCCTAATGTCATGTCATCAAGATTGAAATAAAGGGGGTTGTATTGCTGAGTGTAAGCTTGTCAAGAGAACTGGTTCCTGCATTTGCAAGAATTTTATTACGCACATCACTTGGAAAGAAGCACCTGGTCCGTCCTCTACTTCGGACAGAAATTACTCAAGTGGTTAATCGGCGTGCATGGTATGATGCAACAAAACTAACAACCGAAATCTTAAGCCTCTATAAGGTATTTTTGCCTACAATTGATACCTGAATACGTTTTTCTCTCTTCTTACAAAATGTTGAATTTTATGGGAAATAAACTGTGAAATTAAACCAGTGGTTGAAGGTGCACCTACTGGCCTCACAATAATCTGCAATTGTATATTGATCTGTCATCTATCATCCATCTATAAATAATCACGGTTCCCCTGATGTTTCACAAAAATTAAGTCCCTTGGCTCCCAAATATTTGGCTGCTTAGTAAATCACCAAATGTCACCCCGATGCTTGATTGTGCTTTGATCAATATTCTGCAAAATCATTTTGAAACAATCTTTGTGAATGAATCTGCCAAATAGATTCTCCAAGCCCAGAGGTGATATAATCAATTTGGGTGATTTACAGGTTGAAAAGTCAAAATTTAATCTTTGTATTTTTTTTCCTCTGCATATTCTTTTTTCTATAATTCTATTCTCTACAGGCAATGGTTGATTTTTGTCAACCTTTGGTTGGTTGAAGAAGTGAATAATTGAGTTGCCCAGTTCATGCACATGATTAGATGAGCAACATCTTAACCTAATAGTCCATCTTGACTTAGTTCATGTTAAAGAACAGGTTTTAAATTTGCATTTGTGCCAGTGCCTTTTCAAATCTTCAACAAATACTGGATCGCGGTGATGTGAGAGTGTCTTTTTAATTGTACTACAACTTTGCACTGTTTTGGCTTGATTTTTAGCTGGAATTATATTCCGTCTTAGTTTATTGCCTGCTGTGATTGTTATCGTGATAATAGTTCTGGTAGCAAGTGATGGGGATTAAGTGTACTATGTGAAAAGAATTATTATCACCTCACATCAATGCATGTAACCTCTTCTAAGCAATTCATGTATCTGTCAAAACATAGAAAATGTTGTAATTTAGTTCTTTATTTCAATTTATTAATGGTACTACAAAACACGAGTTAAATGAGTTCTCTTATAGCCAGACTTCCTCTTTTTTCTATATGTAGAATGGATGAACTGATTTCATCAATTTGAGAATGGAACCAACTGATGTTAATCAATATCAAATACGAAGTATTGCTCATCATGAAATGTTCTTTTGCTGGCCTATTTGAATGTTAAAAATTTGAAAGTTCTCTGAGGATTTTAGGGGTTTAAGCTGCTAATTAAAGATTAAATTCCAAAAAGAAGGTAATCGAAGGGTCCTAAGGATTATAACAATTAGACATAAGATATAGACAAACTTAAGTAGGATGAAACATTCGTCTTTGTTGGTTTTCCATGCCTTGTTTTTGTTTGGCAAATTTTGTTTAGATCATCTCTTGTTCAATAATTTTGATATTTTGCTGCTCTGGTGTACGTCAGGCCCCATTACATGTAGAAGGTTGGGATGAAGCACTTCATGAAATTGGGAAACTTTCATGTGAGACGGTAATCTCACCACCTAATGCAGCATCCTTGCTGAAAGCTGTTGGAGCATTGCCAATCTTGGTTATTACCGGGACTGAAGATGTCATTGTCCCTCTAAAATCTGTTCAAATTATGTCTTCTAAACTTGTAAATTCTGTAAGTCTTCATGTCACCCAAGCTTTTTACTCTCTTTGATGTTTGTACACGAAGTTTTGGATTTTGTTTTAAGATTTTTTTACAAGGTAAACTATGATGTGTTACGCGACACCAGTTTTAACCAAGAATATCAAGGTTTCTCATGTATTTAGCCAAGTGCTTGAGACTCTGTGTTCTACAGTTTGCTAATAGCAAAACTAAAACTGAAACCTGCTCATGATTTGTGTTCACACAAATTTTGGTAGCATATGTTGATAGTAAGTGTAACTCTCGGCTGTTTGGTTTATGAGTGGAAATTCTGTAAACATAAAAAATGTTGACTGTGGAAAGTTGAAAACAGATTCTAATGTTCTGATTCATCTTCTAATTCGTCTATATCTACTGTGGTGCAGAGACTTGTAGCTATATCTGGTTGTGGCCATCTTCCGCATGAGGAATGTCCCAAAGCATTGCTTGCAGCGATATCACCTTTCATTAGTAGGCTTTTATTAAGAACAGAAATACTAAATTGATAGAGCTCTTCGTTCTATACATATAGAGGTATTTGTGTTCTAAGGCCAATTTTCTTTTTCTTTTGGTTTTTCATTATGTTCTAGTAAATTATCACTAGTGGTAAATTATCTCAAGAGGAAGTCCAAATACATCTCCTTTTGAGTGTTGTTGATTAGGTTGCAATTATACCATCAGCCAATTTTTTTGTGTTTTAAGAGATCAAAAATTCAATTCTCTCCCCTTTTCATGTTTTTTTAATACTTCATTCTGTTTAAGTTTGATAAAAAAAAACTCACTGTTGTATGCAAATTGAGTGGAAATAACATATGGTTGTGCAGTTCTTTAAATGGACATGAATGCATAAAGCGAATTTTGTATATAAAATACCCTTAAAAACTGAGGAACTAACATGAATGACGCAAAGGAATAATGAAAATTCTGCTTTCTAATTGTGAGATTTATGCTGGCTTATGAGTTTATTCGTTAATATTTAGTCTAGTTATTTAGTTAATTTTCTCTCCCACTATACTAAACTATATTGGTATGAATGTGAAGGGAGATTAGATGGTACTCGACAATATTAAGAAATAAAATGAACCTAAAATCTTTTTCATTGTATTGTCCACTGTACTAACGCAATGAGTTTTACCTCCACATGATGATTTGGGGCCAGACACCCATGTTATGTTTTTGTCCTGCTTGTCAAATTTATAAATGGTTTATAAAGAGGAATAGTAATGGTCCTACGAAATGTGTTTGAAAATATTTAGTAGTTATGAATGGCTGGTTGAAATTAATTTTTGTTAACTGATTTTATAAAGTCATGTTTTGATAAGATGAATTAGAGAACAATATTAAAGAAAAACAGAATTTAATTGTCTAAATCTACCGTAGGGTCTTGTATAGTTTTGTGTATTGAATAAAAACTGCTGAAGAGAACTCGTTTCTTATCCTCTATTGTCCCTCATTAAAATAAATGCAAAACTAGATTAGATATTTGATGAAAACTCCATCATTCCTAGAACCATGTTTGGCATCGGCAGGTTTTTATGGTCAATTTATTTACGAGCTTGATATTTTTGGAGAACCGTTGAATGTTATTTTATTTGTGTTGAAAAATGAAAAAGATTCTGAATATTTTGTTAATTTGTTGTGAAATAATAAAAGGTGAGGCTGTGGGATTTTTGTAATTGTCGAGGTAATTTGTGATGGTCATCTTGGTTCTCCTCTGTAATTTGGTTTTGCATGCTGGAAACTGCTTTGAATGGTAGGAGATTGTGCCCTCATCCTTTCAGCTACTGCTCATGCGTCTTTGTTTTGCATTTTTGTACAGTTCTGATGGAGGGTACAACTGTTAAAAGCATAATTTACAAGACGTTACATTTGAGTTGTTAATAATCTAAAAATGATTCATTTTGACTGGGACTAATTTTATGAGTGAAATGAGCCATAGAGGTGAAATTGCTAATTATAGTTAATAGAATTTGCTAATTGAATACCATTGTACATGCTCAATTTCATTACAGAAGGCCTTAGTGGTTTTTCTTCGTAGACGGTTTGATTGTTTGTCTATATTTGATGTCAAGAGCTTCATAGGTGTGTCTTAAATTCTCTAGAAGACCTTGACTTGGTGGCCTTGATGGTCATTGCGCTT
Organism: Fraxinus ornus; assembly: GCA_903798235.1. Classification (NCBI taxonomy): domain Eukaryota; kingdom Viridiplantae; phylum Streptophyta; class Magnoliopsida; order Lamiales; family Oleaceae; genus Fraxinus; species Fraxinus ornus. Next base: position 16,338 of record CAIGRF010033182.1, on the reverse strand, counting down.
TGTACTTTAAGGTTAATATATTGGCTGTGTATTGGTTCTTCCTCGCAACTCTTCCTCCATTTTAAGTCCAGAAGTTTCACCACCAGCTGTTATCTACAATGGCTTTTAGGGCAGTTCAACCTATGATGTTTTGTAGACCAAGCTGCATTTAACTACTAGAACTTGTGACAATGCTAGGTTGCTCTTCTCGTAAATGCAACCATCCATTAGGAACACTTGTTTTCTCATTTTCTCTTAGATCTATACAGGTTGCCTGTCTCTATTTTTTGTCTTCTCGAATTGACTTATTCCTCTTCTTGAGCGTGGCCATTCTTCTTGTCGATGTTTATGTTCTTAACTCGTAAATAAACTACAAGTTATGGGGGTGAAGAAGTCGAATTTGGCATCTGTCAGTAAGTTTCTAGTATGGCGTCGTGAAAACCTTTACACTCTTCTAATGCCAGAAGTGATTTAAGAACATGGTGGTTTGCCTGGAATTGTTATTGAGACATGACAACCCAACCCCATCCATGAGCGAGCAAACCAGGAAATATTCTTAAAANAGACAATTTGGCTGGAAATGGAATTCATTTTCCTTTTTCCCTAGAAAAGATCTCTTATCAAACACTGCCTTACACTCTTCTAATGCCAGAAGTGATTTAAGAACATGGTGGTTTGCCTGGAATTGTTATTGAGACATGACAACCCAACCCCATCCATGAGCGGGCAAACCAGGAAATATTCTTAAAAAAGGGATTACTAACCATTCTCCTTGAATGAAGAGGATGTGTCTTGTGTCTCGTGTCATGTCCAAAGCCTATGTCTAATGTTTCAACTTTCTGAAATTTTACCTAATGCTAGAAGCATCAGAGTAGAATCAACCACGACTCTGCCTCTGGTGATTGAGCTCTCAACACAACTTTTTTTGCACCTTTTCCAATGTTCATGCTATGAATCGAGTGTGCAGAACAGATTTCTACATGGAAAAGAAGTTGGTTCGATTTTTTTGAGGTCACTGAAAGGAGACGTAATAGAAGGAATATTTGATTTGACAAAAAATTTCCCACCATCCGAACTCCTTGGATTGCACGAGAATCTAATTGAAGACCAACGAATAATACTCACTCACTCCATTAAAGTGATAGGTTCAATTAAATGTAGAATTAAGTAATTCATTAATTATACTTTTCATTCAATGTCACACCTAGACCGGTGTTAACATTACTGGTTTTAAATAGAATTTTGACGACCCAAAACCTCGTATAATTTCAGGGAGGCACATGTCAGTATAATAACTTTTGAAATGATAGTATTAATGGTCATGCTAAAAGTACCTGATTTTTTACCTAACGGGTGCCCGAATTAACAAGTGACAAAGGGGGCCGTTACTTGTCAATTCGGGCACCAATTAAGTAAAAAATTATGTACAAGTAAAATTTTCCTAGTATTAATTAATAGGATATATATTTCCCATTGAATAATGTTATATCCACTCTTTCCTTGACATCTTTTTTGACATCCCCATATCTAAAGGAAATATGGCAGTCATGTTATAGATATGTTCAAAATCAATAGCATTGATAGATCCATATAAAAGAGAGTCAACAAAGATATAAAGAAAAATGTACATGTAGCATGATTGATTGTCCAGAATTTCCGAAGTAAGCAATTCCTTTACTTGAAAAGGCTCCATGCCCTTTACCCTTATTCTCCAGTCTAACACAAACTAAGTATGGTCGATAGACTATAGCCATTCCTTGGATATAAATAAAAATAATGCAATCACTCCCTCCGGATTTTGAATTCTCTTCTAGATAGAGATCAGTCAAAAGAGTGTCTAACACAAAGGCTGAATCATCATATGCCGAGGGTAGATGGTAACAGTTAATAAAGCAAGGGTGATGAAATCTCATCTTTATTCAAATACGCCATAGAAACAGGACGAGTACTGATAATTATGCCATTTTTACAACCATCAGTCGGGGCAAACTATAACAGACACACAAAACAAAATACTCCTATTCAGCATCTATTGCATTTTCACCTCGCTCATTTTTCTCTTCTGCAATATGAACATTCTCGATTTGCTGAGTAACCTCATCAGCTGCATCCTTCATGTTCTGAGTAGGTCCATTAGAAGTGTCCTGTTCATTATGAGTCAAGGGTCCGGTCTGCCATATTCTGATTGTCCCATCTTCAGAACCCGAAGCATAGGATTCACCTCCGGGAGAAAATCGAACACAGTGCACCGGACCATGGTGACCTTTGTTGCATCCTGTTACGAAAAAAGACCAAGCAAGGGGCAACAGCTTAGGCTATAACCTTTGACAAGGAAACCTTGGGAAGCAATTAGAGGCCTGGCCCATGAAGGGACTAAGTTCCGTATAACCCAAAAAAAACGACGGCTGTAAAATCCAATTAGAACACTGTGAGGGTGAAACTGGTATTGTGCAACACTTGTATGATTACTAGGAAAACAGAAAATCTGTGTCTAGGCAACAAGACTCGGGTTAAAATGCAATATGGAAATAGATTTAGCAGCTACTCTCCTACATCACAAAAATATAAAGAGGAAAATTG
>CAIGRF010033182.1:0-10968 GCA_903798235.1 Fraxinus ornus | reverse complement strand
AAAAAAAAAAATCCATGGTCACGATCAGTTTCATATTTTTGGCAAGAACTAAATAAAACTCATTTTACCCTAAGAGATGTTTAAACTTGACCAGCATTAACATCTTGAATCATTTTAATCTTTAATACATAGTAAAACATGAATATTTAATCCATTCACTTATATTAATATTTGACCACTGCAAAGGCCATGCAATTGAATTAATGAATATTTGGATGAATGATATAACAAGATCTAACTTTCACATGCAAACCAGCTGGCGCTGCAGCAAATAAAACTCAATTTAATAATATGAGCTCCTCATAAAAAATCCCAACCAGGTGAAAAGATTTGCATCATAATGTCCTCATAAAACTTGAAGAGGCACAAAGCAAAAATATTGAAACATTTAAAGTGAGCACCTCTGAGAAGGCACACGCACGAACTATATGCTTGTGCTCGAAAGAATGCAGTTCATCCCCAGTTAAAGCATCCCATAATTTCCTGAAAACAAAACCCACATATATCAATAAGGAATAATCCCATTAAAGGTGCCATGACAAGAAACGTTTACTGCTTTCAGCTGGAGCATGTACTTGCAGTTTGTTTCTAGTCAACATCACCAATCATAGTTTAAAATAAGATAATCGAATGACATGTGGACCAAACTTTACCAGCATTGATTTGATAATAGCTCTTAACAAAAATATTACAAACATCGATCTATAGATGGAAAATCTCAATTTAATTCAAGAAGAATGACACTGAAAGAACTAGTCACATACGCTGAAAAATCAGCAGAAGCAGAGGCAGCACGCAGAGCATGTTTATCCAGGCAACAACTCCATACCGCGCCTTTATGCCCTTGAAAAGTTCCAATCCAATCTCCGGTCTCTCCATTTCTTAACATTGGAGTGGAATCTGAGAAAACAATTACAACGCAAATAATTAGTGACTCGAATCATTACATAATAAATTGAAAATCGGTTCATAAAAATCTTTCAAGGGACACCCAAAATTTTCAAAAATAATATACGCGTTTTCAGGTATATATTATCAGAACAGAACGTCTTTCATACTAGGATGAAAGTGTAACTAGTTCATTTATGGAAATTGAACAAAAATGCACGTGTAAAATGATTCTATGTTCCTCAATGCTCCCCTCAAATCTTGATTGCTGGTACAGCACTTGTGCTATAATATATGTTAATGTCATATTTATATGGATTTTCACTGATCATCTGCCAAGTAAAAACGTGACCCAACAAATTATTTAATTCTGGTTCTTCCATGTTTTTGTTTTCTTCTACAAAAAGAAAAAAATTAATGGTATGGATTTAATGTGTACCGTGTTTTATTGTATTTTTCCTCGCAATGCCCAGTTCACTTTGCAGGCCATGGTGGACCTTGTGCACCAGTTGAACTATTTATTTAGTTTTTCCATCCTTCATCAACTGTTTTAGTTGCTTTTTCAGGTATACGTTGTAAATATACTTAGAAATAAATTTTACACCATTCAAATTAGCATTGCAGTTTCTGCTCTATGTGCCAAAATACTTTACCAGCGATCCTTTAAAAAAAAAGCAACTTATTCACAATCAAGCTCACACATCACTCATAAATGTTATACACCTACAGCTCCGTCCATCAAGTCACTACAGAAAGTCATAATATCATAAATCCAGAAACAGCATTCAATTATAAATCGTCAGCTTCAGTAGCAAGAAATCACATCTGAAACCCATAAAATAAATATATCACGATCCAGCCAAAATAATAAATTTACCTTTGCTAGCACTGACTAGGAAAAACCCATCAGGAGTGATCGGGCTGTAGAACAAATCGACAACTGGTCGAGAATGCCCATGGCAAACTAGTGGTGCAACAACTTTCTTCTTATCCATTCCTCACCGTTTCCAAATCCCAGAAACTAATTAGAAAAAAGCAATTACTTTCGAGATATACACAAAAGAAACTATCGAAATCAAGAATCAAAGAACCGTAATCTCCGATCCCCTAATCAAGAGCCCCAAAAAAAATGACAAATGACACCAAAAATACGGACAGTTGTCTGATTTTTCAGATAAATTCTTTTGAAGTATGAAACATTACAGAATATAACAAGAAAATTCTACAGATCAGATATACATCAAAGGAGTATTCATAGACTAATATATTGGCGGCAATGAACACAGGTGGGAAACCCTAGTTGTATGATCGATGCGGATCCACACCTCCTAACCCCAGAATAGATCAAATTACTTGGTAATTTGGTAAAATTAGAACAGTAAAATCACAGGAACAAAAAACCTAAAACTCCATAGTTACAAAAACAAAAAACTTAAGTATAGGGCTAGGCGCAGGAAAGCTAAAACGCCATTTCGTTTGTATTTATAGGGAGAGTTTCTCGATTTATCCAGTTTTGAAATTATTTTAAATTTTATACTCGTGTATTTGCAAGAATAGACCCTGGTCTTGTAGAAAGTTGTGGTTCAAGTGAAAAAGAAAAACTTCTTTGATCAAAGTAAGTCTCTTTTTTTTACGGTCATTATTGTGTAAAAAATAATGTTTTGAATAGTGATTTTTTTTATAGAATTTTTAGTTAAAAAATAAAAAAAACATATTTTAAATTTACGTGCAAAATATTTTACTATATGAATATGTGATTGAAAATAAATATGAGAAATAAATTATTTTATTTTAAAGAGAGTCAAACATAGGCTAAATTAGTTTAGCATTAATAAATCACGACCATGTACAATGCAATGTCATTCAGTGTTGTTCATGTTGTATTTGTATGATTTGGAGTTATTGTATTTTTATCATCTCCTAACCTTAGTAATGATGAGAGTACAATGTTCACAATTTGCGAACAACTCATCGACTAGTTTACTTTTATTGTTCTTTCAACTCTGTAATAATAAATAAAAATCACAATACTACTTTATTGGTATTTGAACTTGGAGCATAATTTCAATTTGGTAACTTTCCTTTCCTTTTCTTCTTCTCGCTTTGGTCGTTGAAATTCGTGTTCTTTTTGGGATTAATAATTTTCGCCTTCGTCATTCCAACCAACAAAATTGCTATCATGCTTGTTAAGCCTTTGTCGCTTCTATTGATTTTTAGATTTAATCACAAGATGAAATTGATTTTCCTTTAAATATTAAACCCAAATAGATTATATATTTTAGACCTCCATGCAGTTTATTAGATTTTGTTTTTAAATCTTCACACATGGGTGGGATCATAACATTAGAAGAACTCTTAATGGTATTTCACCACCTAGCCAAAGTTTCTTCCCTTAAATTTTCCTTCTTGTTTTCTCCTTTAGGTGTCCCCCTTTTGAGAAATGTGAGAATGTGGTTAACCTGAATGCTAGATAAATTTACACATAAAAGCATATTTATAATACTCAATTAGGGTACGTAATTGCACAATATCACTTAAACTTTATTGTTGTAGGTCAATTAAGTCACACATATATTAGAGCAAGAAAGTGATTTAATCGGACTCACAAAACTTGAGCTCCGGTAGATATTTCTAATTAGGCCAACTCTTGACCAACTATGATATATTTATTAATCCCGAATTTCTAATTTAGCACGTGGCAGACCTTCGAACCTTTGTTCGCTTCTCTTAACTGCCTTCTATAGAGGTATGGCTTCCCTCAAGTCCCAGCTGCGAAATGGTGTCTCCTACTGGCAGCGGGCCTCTTTGGCTCGTCCAGTTGTGGTTGAGAACATATTCTCCATAGCTTGGGGTCTTTCAAACTCCCCCTAAACCAGTTGGTTGTTACGAGCTGTTTGTCAATAAATTGAGTCCAGTGAGAATGTATAATAGGGAAGTATTCACATTCTTTTATACCCTTGACTCCATCCCTTCTTTTTTTTCCCTTTCTCAGTTCACCAAATTCTGATTTATGTACAGCCTCCTTCCACCATGACTAATGCTTGTGCTATTTTTCCTGTTTGGGTCCAATTTCTAACTGAGAGAGAACTCTTCCATGATATCCTGACTGGCACCAATGCCTAAGTCGAGGTTGAGATATATGCTCCCCATTTTTGTGCTCGTCAATTGGGTTTCAGCCAAACTTAGCCTGTCCCTTTGTGTTTTTCTAAGAGCTTAACAGACCGTTTTCACACCACTACCTGCACAGAGGTGAAGGCCATTGATGCTCGCAATGCTACTCTGACCCAAGGTTTTTCTATGGCCCATTTTAATCTTACTTCTGCCACTCATCCTTTGTTTGTTCAACTCTGGCCGGTTGTGAGGCACAGATTGTTTACAACTAATGTTAACCGCGCCTTCCATTTACTAGAGAATCCTGGAGTCTCTTCTGTTTCTCCTATCCTTGCTATTCCTACATCTTCCAAGAGTCCCAATTCTCCTCCGAGGTCTTCACATGTTCGTGTTAAACATGCTGCCACCAAATCTGCCCCATCTGGTTCTTCCTCCAATCCAGTTGACACCACCAAAGACACCTCCAGCCGTAAAAGGCCAGCTTCTACTTTGCTAGTCTTGCCAGATGACGATGAGGACGATGATAATGATACTCCCCTTGTGGCCAAAAGAAAGGTATTTGACTTTGTCTCTTCATGTAAATCTTGTTTACTTGTTAAGATCCTTAGTGAGTTGATATGTTGCCTGGGTGTTTTTCAGAAAGGTGCTGTTTCTCCTTTGAAGCTCTTCCAACCTCTTCTAAGGTTTCTTCATTCAAGCCGTTTGGAGAAAAGACTTTAACTTCCGATCAAGCTGGAGAAACTCAGCTTCCCCAAGATGTTGACCCCCTACACGTTGAGCCAGAAGGTATTACAGCGTACAAAGTCTTTGCCTTAGTATGTATTGTTGAACTACGACTTATCATAGCTTGATTCCTGCAGAAAATCTTGTAGATTTCCCGTCTTAGGAAAGACTGTTAGTTCAAACAAATGGAAATCTCTTCAAGTAGTTGGAGCACCTGATGATGTACCCCAAATTACCAAAGATATTGATGTGGTATCCTTTGCTTCGCCTTTTATCTCTATTTTGTGAGTTGCATTGGGATGCTAAATGTTTGCATTTTCTTTGCAGAAAGCTGACTCTATTTTAAGCTATATCCAAGATTTCCTTACCTCTTGGGAACAGGCGAAGATCGGCGCTACTTCTTATTCATCTTCAACTGACCATTCTTCTGCTCCATCATCCTCAGAAGAAAACATGAATGTCCTCAAGCAATCATTGTTTGAATATGTTGCTTTCATGGACATGGATGTCCATCGAGCCAGTTCTCCTGGCCAAAAGACTACATTTGAACAACTGAGTGCAAAGATGGCTCAAGCATTTGAACTTCTTGCGCTCAATATTGTTGCTGATTTCAAACTGTCATTGAAGCTTATTCACTCAAAAATCAGTTCTTTGATAGCTAGAAATATTGAGTTGAAAGCCCAACAGACTTAGTATCTTCCTGCTTCCAATGAAAATGAGTCTTTGTTCACAGCTTGAGAAAGCCAAAGTTCATTTAAACGACATTTCTTCTGAGGTCATGATTGAAGATTCCTTGATGACACAATTGGCTGCAGAGATGAAGGAACTTCAAGCCAGAATGGATGACTGCAGGGCTAGGTTGGTTGCGAAGAAACGTGCTGCTGCTCAAGAGATTGAGCGACACAAACCCTTACTTGAGCGTTACACCAAGTTGAAGGTTGATGATAATTATGTGATCGCTCTATCGAACGCCTCCAATAAACAGAACGAAGAGTGGGGAAAGCTTAGAGAGCAGATGCGCTCTTTCTGGGGAAAGTTGTAATTTAGGACATTTGATTTTCCTTAATATTATTTGGTAGGACGATGTCGTCCTGAAACTCGTCCTTGTAATTCATGATTGGCAGCATTAATGAAGTAGCTCTTATTCATTTGAGTGCCATATTTTGAATAAGATTTAACACAATCAACGTATTCTGTAATCGTTAATGTTCTCCACACTTTAATTACTAACCTCGTACTCTTGCGTTTCTTTTTAGTGTAACTCCACGTGGGAAAAAGACTTTTGAATTCTTGGCGTCTCTTCAGGATTTGGACCTTCAGTTCCGATTTCTGCACATTTGGCACTTCATATTCTATCCCTTCGTATTCAACCTTCTATAAAACTGCATGTTTGTTACATCCTCATCATCTTTGTCCTTACTTTTCCAGTAAATCTCTCCCTTACAGCTTCCTTTGACAGGTTTTCAGAATAATGAATTTTCCATATCTGGGAGATCCGTTGTTTCTTTTCCCAAATGGGATGACTCTTTCGTTCCCACATTCACTATCTATTCTTGATGTGTTCTTTGGTATGGGAGGTATATGAAATATTTTTGGCTAATGAATGTCTTCTCAGCGCCTTTCCCATTCATGATCTCCAGTGAGGGATCTTAATGTGGAACTAATGGCCTGCTGGTGGTGTTTCTTGGCCCCCCCAATTTCCTGGTGAGAGTGCTTCTCCCAGCAGCAAAGGTCTTCCCTTCCTAATGCACTTGGGGAAGGTAAGAAAGACCAGTTTACCTTTTCTGTTGTAATTGATAGGAGAAGAATGATAGACTACTTGAAATTGCGGCTTATGTAATATTTTGCTCACTTTATTTCCTTTGATTTGTAAGTAACATTTAATAATAAATGATTTTATTTGAACGTATTTCGCTCTTATTTTATTTTGAACGTGATCGTCCAATTTACTTGTAATTTCTTGTTATGGTGTGTGCTTATATCTGTTCATTTTCTCATATGGAAGGAACATATTTTTTTCAGATACTTACCATTAATAAATCTTATATGCTTAGTACCATTTAAATCCTTTAAGTGGTAAGCCCCATTAAGCAATATGCTTTTCACCCTATATGGTCCTTCCTAGTTGGGCGACCACTTGTCATATTTTGGATCTTTACTATCCAAAGGAAGTATTGTTTTCCACACTAAATCGTTCAGGCTAAAAGAATTGGCTATGACTTTTTTGTTGTAGAACCTAGCCATTTTCTGTTTCTGAACTTGCAGTTTATCTAGGACGTCCAACCTTAATTCGTCCAATTCTAACAAATTCTGAACTTGTGATTCTGCGTAATCATTATCACTTAAATTGTTCTGCAGACTTACTCTAATTGACTGCACATTAATTTTCATAAGCACCACCGCTTCTTGTCTATAAGTAAGTTGAAAAGGGGTTACGTTGGTACTTGAGAGTGGCGATGTCCTGTAAGCCCACAAAGCCTTATTTAGGCATTCATGCCAATTCTTGGCATTTTCGTCTATCATTTTCTTTATAATGTTTTTCATAATCTTATTTGAAGACTCTACTTGTCTATTAGACTGAACGTAATAAGGTATAGAGTTCACTAGCTTAACTTCAAACTCGCTCAAAAACCTCTTCACTTGATCTCCATTTAAAGAGATTCCATGATCCATCATCAAAGTTTGTGGTATTCCAAACCTGTAAATGATATGATCACGGATGAACTCTATAATACTTTTCTGGGAAATTTCTTTTAGAGGTATTGCCTCTACTCACTTAGTGAAGAAATCTATTGCAACTATTATGAATGTATGTTGTTTGGATGATGAAGGGTAAATATTCCCTATTAAATCTATTGTCCAGCCCTTGAACAGCCAAGGCTTAATGATATGTGCAATTTCTCGTGCTGACGCTTTTTATATTGGGCCATGCTTTTGAATGTTAAACAACTTTTTATGTACTGGACACAGGATTTTCCCATATTGGGCCAAAAATATCCACTCTTAATAACTAACCACCTCATTCTTTGGCCAGCTTGATGGGCTCCACATATCCTTTCATGCACTTCAGCCATAATTACTTTGGCTTCTTGTAAACTTACACACTTTAACAACACGCCATCTGGACATTTTTTGAACAACTCCTCGTCTATTAACGTGTAGTTCAACGAGCACAGTTTCATCTTCCTACTACCTGCTTTGTTTGGTTCTTTCATAAACCTTTTGATTTCTTCTCTCCAATCGATTGCATCCCTATCTTGTATGCAATGAAAATTGATCCTTCTGGTTCTCTGTTGTAGGGCGGGCAAGATTACCCCATATTCACAAATGGATTCTGCATTCAGCATCTTTGAGTATCCCAAAGCCATTTGGGCTAACTCATTTACTAAATCGTTATACATTCTGTTTACGTATTGTAATTCTACTTGATCAAATTCTTCTACCAACTCTTGGGCGATTTCATATTGATGTATGACAGATTCACTTTGACATTTAAGTCACCAATCAACTGGTGAATCACCAACTGGGAATCGCCCTAATGACCACATTTTTCACTCCTAATTCTAATAATAATTCGAGTTCTATAATCAAAGCCTCATATTCAGCTTGATTATTAGTACACATTCTATCCAGAGTGAATGCAAATTTGTAATAAACCCCTAGAGGATTTATTAAGACTATTCCTATCCCCACCCCTCCAGAAGTTTTCTATCCATGAAAGTATAAAACCCAAGGTTTTAATTCGAATGAACTACTTCTAGTTCAATTTCTTTAGGCGTATCCAGGCATGGGCGATCGGCCAAAAAGTTAGCCAGTGTTTGATTCTTCATTGCCTTTTGGGGTATATATTATATTTCAAATTTCGATAAGGCTAGAGTCCAAAGGCCTATTCTTTGATGTAAAACAGGGCGAGAAAACATAGATTAATATTAGAAATCAAGTAAACAGTTACATGCCGTAAATAGGCCCTTAATTTTGTACATGTGAAATACAAAGCTAAACATAGCTTTTCAATAGTAGAATAATTACATTCACATTTTGTTGACTGTCTACTCAAATAATAAATCGCCATTTCTTCGTCAAATTGGTCTTCTTGCGCGACCATTCCGACTATTGATCCCTGCTCAGCCGATATGTACACCTTCATTGGCCGTCCTTGAATGGGTGACACCAACACTGGCGGACGTGACAAATAGATCTTTAAACTATCGAAAGCCTTTTGATGTTTTTCCTTCCAGATGAATTCACCATGTTTTTTCAACTTTAAGAGAAGTGAAAAAACTTTCGTTCGCCCTACATAATTGGAAATAAAATGCCTTAAAAAAATTTACCTGGCCTAAGAACTTTTGCAGTTCCTTCTTATTGTTAGGTGGTTTAGCCTTTAAAATGGCTTTTGCTATATTTTTGTCAAGTTCGATCCCTCTTTTGTGTACTAAAAATCCAAGAAAATTCCCTACATTAACACCAAATGCACATTTTAAGGGATTCAACTTTAGCTTGTGTTGCCTCATTCGCTCAAATGAGCATCTAAGTTGTTCGAAATTGTCTTTTTCTTTAACAGATTTGACCACTATATAATCTACATATACTTCAAAAAATTGGCCTATCATGTCATGAAAAATTAAGTTTAGTGCCCTTTGATAAGTGGCCCCTGCATTTTTTAGGCCAAAAGACATAACTACCCACTCAAAACATCATAAAGACTCAGGACACCTAAACGCAGTTTTATGTATGTATTCCTCGGCTATGTAGATTTGATTATAACCTGAGTATCCATCCATGAAAGAATACACAGCATGACCGGCAATTGAATCTACTAAAGAATTTACCGTAGGCATTGGATACTCATCTTTGGGCGTTACTAAATTGAGTTCCTGAAATCAATACACACCCTAATCTTGTCATTCTTTTTTAGTACATGTACAATATTAGATAACCATTCAACATATCTGGCCGTTCTAATAAAGTCTTCTTTTAGCAACCGTTGTATCTCTTTCTTTACTTCAGGCACTACATTAGGGACGAAACGTCTAGGGAGTTGTTTATGAGGCTTAAAGTTTNTTTAATTACTAACGTCGTACTCTTGCGTTTCTTTTTAGTGTAACTCCACGTGGGAAAAAGACTTTTGAATTCTTGGCGTCTCTTCAGGATTTGGACCTTCAGTTTCGATTTCTGCACATTTGGCCCTTCATATTCTATCCCTTCGTATTCAACCTTCTATAAAACTGCATGTTTGTTACATCCTCATCATCTTTGTCCTTATTTTTCCAGTAAATCTCTCCTTTATAGCTTCCTTTGACAAGTTTTCAGAATAATGAATTTTCCATATCTAGGAGATCCATTGTTTCTTTTCCCAAATAGGATGACTCTTTCGTTCCCACATTCACTATCTATTCTTGATGTGTTCTTTGGTATGGGAGGTACATGAAATATTTTTGGCTAATGAATGTCCTCTCAGCGCCTTTCCCATTCATGATCTCCAGTGAGGGATCTTAATGTGGAACTAATGGCCTGCTGATGGTGTTTCTTGGCCCCCCAATTGCCTGGTGAGAGTGCTTCTCAGCCTCTCTGCCTGTTGAGAGTGCTTCTCCCAGCAGCAAAGGTCTTCCCTTCCTAATGCACTTGGGGAAGACAAGAAAGGCCGGTTTACCTTTTCTGTTGTAATTGATAGGAGAAGAATGATAGACTACTTGAAATTGTGGCTTATGTAATATTTTGCTCACTTTATTTCCTTTGATTTGTAATTAACATTTAATAATAAATGATTTTATTTGAACGTATTTCGCTCTTATTTTATTTTGAACGTGATCGTCCAATTTACTTGTAATTTCTTGTTATGGTGTGTGCTTATATCTGTTCATTTTCCCATATGGAAGGAACATATTTTTTTCATATACTTACCATTAATAAATCTTATATGTTTAGTACCATCTAAATCCTTTAAGTGGTAAGCCCCATTAAGCAATATGCTTTTCACCCTATATGATCCTTCCTAGTTGGGCGACCACTTGTCATATTTTGGATCTTTACTATCCAAAGGAAGTATTGTTTTCCACACTAAATCGTTCAGGCTAAAAGAATTGGCTATGACTTTTTTGTTGTAGAACCTAGCCATTTTCTGTTTCTGAACTTGCAGTTTATCTAGGACGTCCAACCTTAATTCGTCCAATTCTAACAAATTCTGAACTTGTGATTCTGCGTAATCATTATCACTTAAATTGTTCTGCAGACTTACTCTAATTGACT
>CAIGRF010033172.1:21306-32201 GCA_903798235.1 Fraxinus ornus | reverse complement strand
AACGGTGAATATTCAAAATATGAATTGAATTATCCTTGCATCTATGATCAATTGTTGATTTTCGAAGGTGGATATTGACTTGGACCAAGGCTAGTCTTTTGATTATTTTCGTTAATTTAATTTTCATTGTTATTACTTGCGTTATTTACAATTAATTGCATACAAAAACCCCCAATCATTGTACAGAGCATAAAATATTGAATTACACACTCTTCGTGGGATCGACCCTTACTTCCACTATTGCATTAGTTTTAGAGGTTTAAGGACTATTTTTGGGTGCCTACGACAGCACACCAAAACCATATCTTTTTTATTGATTTTTTTTTTATTATTCCCTCCTTTTGGAATTGTATAATATGTGTTTAATGAATTCCGACAAGCCACGACTTTAATATGTGCATATAATGAAACTCTGCAAGCTTCCTTTTAATTGTTGGACTAAGACATGTAAATTATAAAACAAGATTTAAGCAAAATCCTTGTTCAAATTGGTTTCTTCAAAGTGTTTGACAATAAAATAAAACAATTTCATTTTCCAATTGAACTCTTTTTCTCATGTAACTTTAGTCCTTCGTCTTCTAATTTTTGCAATTAAGTCGTCTTAATTTCGAAATCATTAATAATTGACCTGAGACAAGTTTTGAAAGTTTGCAATTTTAATCCCAAACTTGTCAAATATCGAATTTAATTTCCAAAATTCATGAGTTTTTATCAAATGTTCCATTAATACCTTCAAATAATCACTTGCAATCTGGTTTATCTTCAATTACTTCGAAACAACTCAAATTAAGCTCCAAATAATATTTGTTCACACCAATTGCATCCAAGTTGAGATTTTTCCTACAATTAACATAATTTACAAAAATTAAGTAGTAATTATTCTATTTACATATAATTGAATAAGAATAGAAGATTGGATAAGTGCATAAAATGCTCTTATCATATACACCTAGGGAGTTCTAATATATGTACATGACTGATATTTCAAGTTAAGATTGGAAAACTTGTGGGTCATTCCAGACCTACTAGCTCACGGAACCTTATTCTAAGAAAAACAAGTCTTGGTCTCAGCACTGTCAAGGAAGAGACCAATGACGAGACTCCGGCGGATGAGGTTGTGATATNTAATTAGCCCACACAAATAATCCTAATCTAGCTCAACTGTAAAATTTAAAGCACCCTACATGAACAATACTTCATTTGACTTTATAAAATTTAAAGCACCCTAGATGAACCATACTTCATTTAACTTTGTTTTATTTTCTGTATCTTCGACAGCTACATTACTTCTTCAAAACCATGTCTAGAACCCTCATGATAGGAGAGGCAGTAAGGGAGAGCAACACGAGGTCTTTTATGCAATCCTTGATAAGTGATTGATGTAACAATTCATTGTTGTCGTCGGGGTACCTAGCTAATTAGGTCAAGTCTAAACCTTTTGTCAAAGTTATGGCAAACATAATGATATTAGTGTTAAATGCTTATAATTCATCAATACAATTGACAAAAGGCATCAACTGTGTGGATGAGGCCATGTATACTTCCATCATATGGCCAATATTCGTCATATTCTACTATAAAAGATCACACAATGTGCCATTTTAGGGATAATGCAAATTTAAACTCTCAAACTACAACTTTATTATCCTTACTGTTATCATCAAAAACTCCCCAAAGCCGTCCCCCTTTTTATATTGGAAGCTCGTGTCTAAAACACTTTACACACCCATACATACTACTTTAAATGACATGACCATCTGAGTGCACACGACTAAACCCATGACCATCGGAGGAAGCTACGTGTGCCTAACGGCTTGTCCAAGTGTGTAGGAACCATGCTTACGTGGACGCGAGAGGCCTTAGGATCCTTTGACCACGTTGGAGGTACAAAATTCAAGTTCAACAGATTGATGACGTCTATGGGAAACCTTACTATAACCACAAATATCCTTAGGTAGAATCCATTGGTGAAAGAAGCGTTTCAAACATCACCATTGAAGAAAGTTCTTACTCTTGAAGAAAGAACAAGTAACAAGTTGAAGAAGTGCTCTATGGAGTGTTGCTTAATACACAAATCGTTAGTACACCATGAGTTCAAGCCATTATAGATCCCATGCAAGGGGTCAACATGAGGCTTCTGAAAAAGAATTCATCTAGACACATGTCAACATTCGTAGACACAGGCACCATCTAGGCGGTGGCACTATTGTACGCTTTACAAAAGAGGTCAAAGAAATGTCAGCCAATATGAAGAATATTGCCCAACATAATACGGTCATGCAACAGTTTCTCATGCAAATGTAAGGCAATAATTTCTCATGTAAATGCAAGGATAGACTATGCATCAAATGCCTCAGCAAAATCCTTTTCAGCAAGATGAGGAAGGACATAACTAAATGGCTCATTCTCAGAGGTAGAGGAGAGACATTAGCCCAATTGAAAGGAAAGTTAAGGTGGATACATCAACTAATTACATATCTAGATGACATGTTGACGACTTGTCCCAAGAAAAAGAAACTTTCCTCCGAAGTTTGGACATGAGTGTGGGCCTTAAAGGTCATCTAATGTATTCAACAAAATTGACCCATCAATGCTTAGAAATAGGCCCCAACAACCACCTCCTTTGCAAAGGTCACATGGGTATAGGTAGAGCCATGAGCCCCAAAAGGTCCCTTCACCTAGAAATAGGCGAGAAAAAAAGGATGTTACAAATTTGAAAAACTGAGCTAGCACATTACAGCCACCCCGGTACCAAGTTGAGAAGGAAGATTTTGATGGTACATGTAGATCCTTTGAACTAGATGATGATGAAAGTCTCCCATTTTTTCAAGAGTTGAGGACACCCATGTCCCCAACCATTTTGTACCACCAAAAATTTCCACGTATGAAGGAAATGGCGATCCAGCAAAACATCTTAACAACTACAAGACCTACATGAGCTTGATATGAGTATTGTCTCATAAAGTGTAGAGTCTTCCACTTTACACTTATAGGGGCTGCTGAGATATGGTATAGTCATATACCAACTGTGAGTATCAGGAGCTGGTTGGATCTCCAAAGGGCCTTCTTGAACAAATATCTATCAAGCAAGGAATGAGAGACCCCCATTCAACATATGTAGGATATGAGGCCATAGGCAGGAGAAACTTTGAAAAGTTACTTAGCCCGTTTTATGGAGGAGATGAATTATTGTGAACAAGTCACAAATAAGAGGATCTTTCAGCTTTAAGAAGAGGTCTCAATATGAACACTCTCTTCTAGAGAGACATACAATACAATAATCATACCACTTATGATGCCTTGGAGAAAATTATGAGAAGGGAGACTATTAATGAAGAATTGACAGACGCAGATGAACCTCCAAGGGACTTCCATGTTGTTAAAGGTAAATGAGAGATCTTGTCTTACATCTGGTGAATCAACAGTGGACCCAAACTTGGCATATCATCACCCTTACTTCAGGTCATGCATTAGCCACTATTACTTTAAATGATGTAACTTATTTGGCATGTGATGATGCTTAACATGATCTCAAATATAACAAATCACCATATGGGCAAAGGCAGGAGCAGAAACAATAAGCCATTGAATAGGCCATATTGTATTTATTATGATCGAACTCATTGCCATGGCATGAATGATTGTATGTCCATACCCCAACATATGGAACAGAATGATTTACATTCAAGTAGGAGGGATACCCGCCATGTAATAAAGTACGTCCCCATCTATGTATAACCAAAAGCCTCAATGAGATGAAGAGAGACAACATCCCCGGGAAGAATACCCTAGACACTTGAGAGATAAAGATGGAAACAAGCCTAGAAGTGGCCAAGATAAAGAAAAGAACCACCAACAAATGCCAAAAACGCCCTTATCAAAGAGATAGACGCTATTATTGGAGGTTTGAATTACGTAAAAGAAGCCAATGATCCCCTATGAAGAGCTACATAGTTGATAGCACCCCTCATGGGACTGAGAGTATGCCACCCATTAGTTTTACACATAAAGATGTGGCGGGTGTATATTACCCTCATTGTGATACATTGTGTTAAGGTTTATCATGAAAAGAAATGGTCTAAACCATATGCTAGTTGATAATGAAAGCTTTTTCAATATCCTATGTGGGACCACTTACGATAAAATGTTGATGAATCATGAACTTACACCTATGGCTTCCATTTTGTATGGTTTTATAGGAGATAACATCATTCCTAGATGAAAGATTACCTTTATAGTAGAAATGGGGTTGCCCTCCTTGACATCCCATCATATTATGGATTTTTTCATTGTGGACCATAGTTTAGCTTATCATGGTGTATTGGATGACCTGCATTAAAGGAAATTTGGGTTATTACCTCCATCCACAACTTATGTATGAAATTTGGTACCGAACAGGACAACGGCACCGTTAGAGGTGATTAGATGGGATCAAATGAGTGTTATTTTAATTACTTGAGGAGAAATGAACCTAGAAGCGTTAACATGGTAGTGATCGATACAGAAATGCTTGATACACTTGGAGAAGGGGAGACCCCTAAACGAGGAGGAGACATCGAAATGGAAAATGACTCTATAGAAGGGGTGATCCCTAAAGAAGTGACCATGGATAATGAACTAGATCCTCGAATCACGGAGTTCAATTCTCAAGCGGCCTAGTGGAAAAATTGGAATTCTTCCCAGTAGACCCACAAGATTTTACGAAAATGTTTCAAGTAGGATTGAATTTAGAAGACAAACAAAAGCTCAAAGGTTTCTTGAGTAAAAAAATTAATGTATTTGCTTGGAAGCATGAGAATATGGTGGGCATTAACCCTAAGATCAGCTGCCGCCACCTCAATATTGATCTAAAGTTCATTTATCATAGGCTTGATACGAGGCCCTAAAGAAAGATGTGAAAACATTGATATCTGATGGGTTCATCAGATAGGCCATCTATCCGAAGTGGATCTCTAATCCAATCTTGGTAAAGAAACAAAGTGACAAATAGAAAGTATGCATAGAATTCTCCAACCTTAATAGAATAGATCAACATGTGGACTCTACTGCGGGACACGAATTTTTGAGCTTTATGAATGCCTACTCAGAATATAATTAGATTCCCATACACCCAGTAGATGAGGAAAACACCTCCTTCATTACTGATAGAGGTTTGTATTGCTACAATCTGATGCCCTTCGGCTTGAAGAATGCTCGGACAACTTATAGAGGCTTGTCAACAAGATGTTGCTGACCTCATTGGTAAAACTAGGAATTCTATGTGGATAACATGTTGGTAAAGAGTCTCAAGACTACGGACCATGTGAAACACCTCGACACCACTTTTCAAATATGAAAGAGATATATGATAAGACCGAATCTCATTAAATGCACTTTTGGTATTGTCTCTGGAAAGTTTCTAGGTTACATGGTTAATTAAAGATGTATAGAGACCAATCTTGAAAAGATCAAAGCTTTAATGGATATGTGGTATCATAGGAAACCAATGAAAGTACAAATTCAAAGGTCGATTGGCAGTATTGAGCTAGTTTGTTTCAAAGTTCACTGATAAATGCCTTCCATTCTTCAAAGTTCTTAAGGGATAAAAGAGGTTTCAATGGATCGATGAGGGGAAAGATGCCTACCAAGTACTGAAAAAGCATTTAGGATAGGCTCGTCCTCTCCTCTCAAAGCTTAAAGAAGAAGCATTGTTGTTGCTATATTTGGCTATTTCTACAGAGGGTATAAAGTTTTGAAATTGTAATAGAGGAGAATAGTTCACAACTACCTATTTACTACATGAGCAAAGCCTTTTTCTCAACAGAAACTCGCTACATTGACATGGAAAAACTTGACCTCTCTTTGATTACCACTTCCAAAAAGTTGAGGCTATAGTTACAGGCCAACAGCATCCAGGTGTTAACTAATTTCCTACTCAAACAAGTGCTTCAGAAACCTGACGCTTCAAGAAGATTGATAAAATGAGTTGTAGAGTTAAGTGAATTTGATATTTCTTACAAGCCAATAACTTCCGTGAAAAGGCAAGCACTTGCAAATTCCGTGAAAGGGCAAGCACTTCCGTGAAAGTAGCTATGGAACTAGTAGAACCACCTGTTTGTTGATGGTTCCTTAGGAGAAGTAGGTGTACATGCTGGAGTGGTATTAGTCAATCAGAAGGCCACAAACTTAATTGTGCAGTAAGATTTGAATTTAAGGCCTCCAACAATACAGCTGAATATAAGGCATTACTGGTCGGCCTTAGATTATCGAAGGAGATGCAAGTAAGGAGGCTGGTGGTTAATAACGATTCACAATTGGTGGTTAGCCAAGTAAATGGCAACTTCACTACATTGGACAAAGATAAGACATCCTACCTCAAGTAGGTTATATATCTTCTCCCATCCTTTGAAAAATATTAGTTAAATTAAATATCACATATTAAGAATATCCAGGCCAATGCCTTGTCAAAGTTAGCCAGCCTGCCACCCTCCATCTCCAAAGGGAGATATGTCTTATGAATTGAATGAACCTCATATTAGATCCAACCAATTATTACCTTTCTCAAGGGTTAAGTCATGTCGAATGATAAGAAATAGGCCAATAAACTGAGGAGAGGGGCCGCTCATTTTGTGCTCCAGGATAAGGTGTTATATAAGAGAGGATTCTCCTCACATCTTCTCCAATACACAGGTGGAAATGTTCAAGAAGTAGTCTATAGCAACTATACGGAGGACCAGCACTAACACATAAGATACTGAGACAAAGGTATTATTGGCTAATTCTCAAGAAAGATGCTCTTCAATTTGTCCGGAAGTGTGATAAATATCAGCGTTTCTCCGCGATTCCAGAGGCAACCTTCTCAAGAATTAACTTTGGTTTTGAGCCCCCTGCCATTTGCTAAATGGGAGGTGGACTACATAGGGCCCCTGCTCAAGGGAAAGGGTAAAGCTAGCTACACCATTGTCGCAATGACTACTTCACCATTGGGTCAAAGTTGAACCTCTAGCAAAAATCATTGAGGCCAACACTTTCAAGTTTATTTAGAAGAACATATCAGACAATGGGAGATATTTTGACAACAAGAAAGTAAGGGACTTATGTGAAGAGTTAGGAATCAAAAAACACTTCTCCTTTCCTCACCACCCTTAAGCAAACGGCCAAGTAGAAGCAACCAACAAAATCATCAAGCATACCTTGAGAAGGAAACTTGATGTGTAAAAAGGGTCCTAGGTGGCCGAGATCCCCCAGGTATTATTGGAAATACTTTCCACCAGTCAAACCGCTACAAAGGATACCCATTTTCTATAGCTTATGGAGCAGAGGCCATAAGCCATATTGAGGTAGGACTGCCTTCGCCTCGTCGCCTGCATTTCAATGAGATATCTAATGATAAGTTGAGGAGATGTGAGTTGGGCTCCCTTGAAGAAATGAGAGATGATTCCTAGATGAAACTCGCGTTTACCCGAGCAAGATGACTCAGTACTACAATGCAAATGTGAGAAAAAAGGTCATTTCGAAGGGAAGACGTTATGTTGAGAAGGGTTTTCTTGTCTTCTAAGGAGCCAACATGTGAACACTAAGTCCCAATTGGGAAGGCCCCTATCGAATATCAGACGAACTAAGGCTTGACACCTAAAGAATTAAAGATCTAGATAGAAAGGTACAACCCCACTCTTGGAATATTGAACATATGAGAATTATTACCAATAAGCATGACTTATCTATTTGTCTGGATGATTTCTTGAACTTATGTAGTTATTCTATCAATAAAGAGACTTTTTGCA
Source organism: Fraxinus ornus (assembly GCA_903798235.1). Lineage (NCBI taxonomy): Eukaryota > Viridiplantae > Streptophyta > Magnoliopsida > Lamiales > Oleaceae > Fraxinus > Fraxinus ornus. Next base: position 24,438 of record CAIGRF010033172.1, on the reverse strand, counting down.
TCCTTGAATTCACTCTTATTTGAACCTCTTCCATGAGTGGATCAAACATCATGGATGAAGTCTTTGCACGAAGAAGTCACCCAATTTTAAAGAACATCATCTGCCTTGGAAGGAAAGGTATGAAGCTCCCTTATAAGACCAACCTGAAACCTACGGGGCGAATTTCCTCCATAGATTGGTCAAATGTCATGGATAAATTTTTTTTTTGCATTGAAGAGCCATCCCTTAAAAAGAAAAAAGAAAAAAGAAAAGAAATGTAAGCGAACCTATACAAAATCTAACACATATTTGCATTATTTTCAATTTGGAGTGACCTTCATGAACGGATTTTTTTGACAATGAACATCTCAATCGTTACTCCAAAGAAATGTCAGTTTATAAATTGATGTCGAACTTCTTATACTTAGGAAATATCTTAAATGCTCTAGTTGATCTTATTGAACCATATGGAGTTTAACTCAAATAAATGGTCCATTAAAAGAATATGTGATTGTTCATAGAGACTGGTTCATTTAATGGAGTTGCTATGAAACTGCACTAACTCATTGTGTTATTTTTTATCTGAGGAATCAATACAAGTTTTTAATCACCAGCCAAATCATATTATTCAATCAGTTTAAATGTTATTATCAAAATATCAATTTATATTATTCAACGAGGCGTCAACACTTGGGTAAATTGAAAAAGCAAAACAACATGTATATTGAAAAAATATGCTTTGCTTATAAGAAGTGAACTGATTACATGGCGAAGTGCCCCAGAAGTATAAAACTAAACAAAGAAAAAGAGAAACCTAAGTCTAAGAAGTAGCATGATCCTATTGATGTTGTAGTTAGCCTTCCTCCAAGTCATCCACTAAGTTTTCAACAACATTATCTACAGAGGTAGACGGCTCAGTTGGGATAGGCTCATCCCTTATTGTAGTCCAAGTCTACTTGGGGGAGTAGCTCAGCCATCCTCTTAAGGACTTCATCGTATGCGAATTTCATCCAGTACAAACCGAGGCCATCATATTCAACCATTTTATGGAAATACTCCTTGTACTTATTAATAGTTGACTCCCCTGTCTAACTCAATTGTTGCTTCAGACTAGTAACCTCAACATTCAGTTCACCACTTGGGACTTTAACTTCCCATTTTCCTGGTTTGTCTCCTCCCAGGCTGACGAAGCTATTTTCTGCAAATTTTCAGAGTTTCTAACGTGCTTCATCATATCGTTTACCTCAGATTTAGAAAGTTGGACTTTTTCTTCAACTCCTCATGTTCATTTGAAAGGAGTACCACCTTTGACTCCGCTTCAACATGCCTTACCTTGAAGGCCTCTATGACTTCATTAGCAGTAGATGCCTCAACCTTCAGTTTTTCAGGTTCAGCCTCCACATATTAAGCCTCTACAGTCTACTCATGTCCATTTGGACATTGAGAAAGAAATCTTATTAGCGAGCCTACAGGGTGAGGCCAGCTTCAATCATGTCAACCAAGTCACAGGTCTCAACATACGAAGAATATTTGTCAGTCCAGTACTTGAAATGAACTTTCGTTACCGCCTGGACCTTGGCGGGATGCATTTCCATAACGGTCAGAATAATTTCATCCAACTTTCCTCCCAAGATATTTTGATCTTTACCCTCAAATGAGGCCCTTTTGTTTGCCTCCCTTACCCTCCTTCTCTTAATAAGGCCACTTTCCTCCTTATCCTTATCCCTAACTTCAACAATCTTAATGATGGATATAGGGTATGCCACAATGGGCATTTTGATTGATTCATCAGTAGTAGTCTGACATTTTAGTGGGAGAGGAGGTTCAATGTTCTTGGTTATTGTTAGCCTACTTTATTTGAGGCATTTCCCTTCGAAGTTCTATCTTCTCCTTGACTTTCTTCTTTGGAAGAGGTGGAGGGTTCAATTTGGACAAATGAGACAACTCGTCCCTTTGATGTTTGAAGGTTCAGGTGCTAGTACTCAAGGGCTTCTTCTTCTTCTTCGCCTACCCAATATGCCTCATAAAGAACATATCCAATTTAACATATTATTTATTCTCTTATTGTTCTGCAAAACAGATGAGGCGTTAACACTTGTTAAAAACTAAGATAAAAATGCACATGAATATCGAAGCTACTTATCCTTAGTGGCCAATAAAGAATGTGAGACGAAAAAAGGATCGCTTCTCGACAACAGTTTTGAAGGACCTCTTTTCAATGGGCAATTCATAGATGGATCGAATTATGGCCCACTTTTCCAGTTCAAGTTTAAAGAGATTGACTGCAACTGTTTAAGAGACCAAGTTAGCACAACGATTTTAAAGTCAAAACAACAGATACGCAAAGTAATTTAAAAAAAACAACTAACTATAAACATGATACTAGGTCGACATGGTTATTTCTAGGAGAGTATCACCCTCCACTATTTGCCAACGACCCATTTACCTAAAACCAAGACCACTTCCAGTTCTTTATTTAGATCGAAGTACCCAGATGAAGGGTGAATATGGACACCATGGGTTCATAAAATACCATCCCTTAAAATATTTACTATCACTGGAAGCTCGAGGACGAAAAAGGCTTTGGAATACATGGGAAGGCATATCTTTGCCAAAAGTAACCTCTTTCCTGAAAAGAAAGGCCTTGTCAATTGGCTCCATGTGTTTGGGAGAAGTTATGTGATGGCTAGATTATACTGCCTAAGTATACACCTAAAAAATGGGTACAATGGCAACCTTATCCCAATACTCAGGATTACCTCATTCACAGCAATACACCCCTCCATAGGAAAACAGACTCGTTCATCGGGGGTTGAAACGAACATCTTGATTATTTCAGGATCTTATATTGCTTCCTAAATATCTCGAACTCACTCTACTCTACATAGGTATGCCACAAAAAGGCCCCATACCTCATACTATAATTTATGGGGCCTTTATGTATCATCCATGCAATATGTGAACCTGATAATAGTGCAATTATCACGTTTTTCAGCCACTAATAATTGCATTTTCATGATTTATTGGCACCTAAATGTTCTAAGTACACTTATATTTTGGTTTAGGTTGCGAATGGACGAATACGGTGGAAATAAGGAGAAACAAGTGAAAGAGGACCAAAATGAATGAAAGTGAAAGTTCAGGGACTAAAGT
>CAIGRF010033172.1:2053-13321 GCA_903798235.1 Fraxinus ornus | reverse complement strand
CTTGTTGTAAGTCACCTAAGGATTGGTACTCCTTGTTGTAAGTTACCATTATAGTGCGTTTGACCTTGCTCTTGACGGAAAGTTTGGTAATGGGGACGTAAAACACATTGGGTATCGAACCCTATTAAATTGGTTTGTTGTTTTTACATTATTGCACTTTACTTTAAATTTCTTTTTTAATTGTGCTATATCATACTTGAATTAAGTTATCATACTTGTATATTTACTTGTTGTATTACATTTCGCATTTATATCTTGTGTGTTGAATAATTTTGAGACTAAGTGTCGAAAATGTTTCAAAAACCAATTTACCCTCTCTTGGTTAGTCATTGTTGGGCTAACAGTATTGAAATGCAAGACTGGCTCGATGTCTTATCTTGGAAACACGAGAGGTTTTTAAATCATTGTAGCAAACGTCCCATCGATGTCCTCATAACCACTCTCCATCTTTGTTTAAATTAGCCTTATCATAGGCTTCAAGTACAGTAGTAGGCTCACCCTTTTAGCAAGTATCTCACCTCAATGCTAAAATTAGACTCATAATAGGCTTCAACTACATCAACAGGCTCACCCTTTTAGCAAGGGCCTAGCCTTAGTGCATTTCAACTTTATCACAGGCTTCAACTACATTAACAGGCTCGCCCTTTTAGCAATACCCTTTCCTTAGTGCATTTTAGCCTTATTATAGGCTTCAACTGCATTAGTAGACTCACCCTTCTAGCAAAAGCCTCTCTCTATATTCTTAAATAAGTTTTACCATAAGTTTCAATTATATCAATAGGCTTGCCCTTTTAGCAAGGTCCTCGCCTTACTGCATTTCAGCCTTATCAAATGGTTCAACTATATCAACAGGCTCGCCCTTTTAGCAGGGACATCGTCTTGGTGCATTTCAGCCTTATCATAGGCTTTAACTCTATCAGCAAGCTTCCCCCTCTAGCAAGGGCCTCGCCTTAGTGCTAATATCAGCCTTATCATAGGCATCAACTACATCAACAAGCTCACCCTTTTAGCAATGGCCTCGCCTTAGTATATTTCGGTCTTATCATAGGCTTCAATTGCATCAGCAGGCTCGCCTTCTAGCAAGGGTCTCGCCTTAGTATATTTCAACCTTATCATAGACTTCAACTACATTAGTTAGCTCGCTCTTTTAGCAAGGGCCTCGCCTTAGTGCATTTTATTCTTATCATAGGCTTTAACTGCATTAACGGGCTCACCCTTTTAGCAAAGCATCGCCTTCAACTAGTTTTACGTATTTTCATAATTATACACACGACATGATAGTCCAACTTATTAGGATCTCAACTTACAAGTCCACGTATTATATGAATATTCATACTTGGACTTCGAGGACAGAGATATACTACATTATTTCTTTGTAAAACCACACATCTCACTCCAACAGCTATACCTCAATTTAAAAGTCCATGCATTATATGAATATCCATATTTGGACTTCGGGGACAGAGATATACTACATTATTTCTTTGCAAAAGTACACATCTCACTCCATCACCTATACCTCAGCTTAAAAGTACACACATTATATGAATCTCCATACTTGGACTACGATGACTATTGATGTACCTCGTCTGATGAGCCCCTAGAAGATCTTACGTGGCACTCGGACTTGTTGAAAACCATTTGGCTGAAGTCGACCCTTTACATAAAATCGAACCCTCTTGACGAGAGAGGCTATAAGTAAGGTTCGATAGAATACCTTTCTTGCAATCATTGATAAGTGATTGATGTGACATTCACTGCTGCCGCCCTACCAACCAATTAGGTCAAGTCTAAGCCTTTTGTCATAATTATGGGCAACAAAATGGTATTAGCATTAAATGTTTATGATTAATTTATGTCATTGATAAGAGGCCTCCACTGTATGGATGAGGCCACATGTATTTTCATCCTACTCTACTATAAAAGCTCATACAATGTGCTATTCCAGAGGGAATGTAAATTTAAACTCTCAAGCTACAATTTTATTATCCTTACTATTGTCATCAAACACTCCCCAAAGCTGAGTCCCTTCAACTCACTTGAGTAAGAGTGCACGCGGGCAACTCCAACACCATCGGAGGAGGCCACATGTGGTCAACGGTTTGTCCAAGTGTGTAGGAACCACACTTACGTAGATGCGGGAGGTTTTGGGATCTGTTGACCACGTTAGGAGTACAAAATTCAAGGTTAACAAACTCCTTTGACTTTTACTTCATTTTATCATTAATGAGAAATGCTACATGTACATCTAGATTTACCACTTGTGTTACAAAATGCAGAGGTGGTAAGATTTCATAGTCTGGTGGACAAAAAACAAAGTTCCACAGGCCTAAGAAATCTTGCCACTTGTACATTCTTTCACCTAAGTGGTAAACCTGGGTGTACCAGTAGCATTTTTCATCATTAATATATAACGCTAAAGAAAAATGTAGCTTCAGGAATGGATTTTTCGTAGGTGAAGCTACGATATCCATTGCTAATAGTCATCACTAGCCACAAATCACCGATTGCAAATCCGTTCCTTGATAGTTTAACACTTTTACCAACGGGAATTTCATTGGTAAAAAAATAAAACTTTCACTAACGGATTCTCAATTGGTAACGACTATACCTTTACCATCAAAAATTCTATTGGTAAAAGCATATCTTTACCAACCGAATTTTCGTTGCTAATAGTATTACCATTACCAATCGAATTTCCGTTGGTAAAATTTTTACCATTACTAATCGAATTTCTATTGGTAATAGTCTTATCATTACCTGCTAAATTTTCGTTGCAAAAAATCTTACCATTACCTTAACGTACATGTTTTCATTACCCACGTATTTATGGTATCTAATGGATTATGCACCAATACATACGGAAAATCCATTGGTAATAAAAAGTACATTTCGTAGGTGAAGCTTAATTTGTTTATTTTAAATAATTATAAATTATAAAACCTACTAATTAATAATCAATATTATCAAAACACCTAAATAATGAAAATTGTCAAAACGCACTAAAGCTTTACTAGATTAAATTGTTACATAGAAATTCCAAATTCCAAATATAATGTCTTACACATCATCATTTCGTGATCCCGAGCTAAAAGGAAATTGAAAATTCGGAATATTTAATTCCCTAAGCATGCTTCGCATGGTTTCTTGCATCTCGACCCTATGACTTCTTTCAACTCATTCAAGATATCAATCGCGCTATAATTACAGAACTCGTTTCACAGAAGCTTTACAGATGAGCTGGCGTATAAAAGGGAGAAAGAGAGCAAAGAGAGAGAAAATGCTGGACACTCGTTTCACCATTGAAAATCCCCAATCGCTGCTCTCTGAGACCCTAGGAACGATTCATTCCTGAAATCCATCCGGCGATGAACAATGGCGTGTGTTACAATCCGTCTCCGCCCGAAGCTACCTTGAATCCCCTGTTCATTGATTTGAAACGGTTCAAACGCTGGATGCCCAGAAGCAACAAGTAGGCGACAATCACCCAAATCTCCATATCGTGTCACCACCTCCAGAAACTAGGCTCCCTTCTGCGTNGCGACAATCACACAAATTTCCCATCACCGCTAGCAAGTAGGCTCACTTCTGTGTGTCACCAACTGCCATTAACCTGGTTTTGTTTATCTGATTTCGAATTTTCCTTTGACTGGTATTGTTTATATGAACTGAATCTGAAAGTTGGGTTGTTTAGTTAACAGTAATATTTCTATTGCGTTCAATTTATATGTGCGTTTTTTGAAGTTGGAGAATCGAACTTTGATAGGTTGTGTTTTTCTGATTTGGGCGTTTTCATAAACTTATTGGTTTGGCTTTTGACTGGAAGTTTTGCATTCTAATGTAGTCCTTGTTTGCATTCTAATGTAGTCTTTGTTGATATCTTTCTTTTATAGCGATTTACTTATCTATAGTTGGTGCATGATGGCTTAGAATCTAATTTATTTCGATTTCCTTAACATCTTGATATAATGCAAACAACAATTATTTGCCTATTTTGTGTTTAGAAAACTACACGATCTTTATAGATGAAGGGGAAAGGGAAAGGGAAATGAAGGAAAACCAAACTAAGAATCATTAGGTGAACAATTTACAGATCATTTAACTAGAGATCAGCTTGACTTTCATGCTCTCCTGAAATTATATAAATCTCAGAAATGTGCGATATTTTTGCTGCACTTCACTAAAAATGGCCTTCATTTTATTGAGTCTACTATTGATGATGCAATCACCAATTTCCTTATTGCGTGTAGTAATAACATTTGATTGTTGTTGTTGCTTCCCGTCCAGGATGAGATGTAGAAATGTTGGTGTTTGTCACGGATGTAGAAACATGGAGCACTTCTTTAAGGATTGCTTGATGTAAAGGTGATGTCCATGGTGTGCACATGGATTGCAGAAACATTTTGAGGTTGAAAGGGAGATCGACAACAAAGGACGATTATTCAAAACGTGTTGTAGAAGTTGTGGTTATTTTGATTGGATCGAAAATGAAGAATCAAGAGGTTCGTCGAGTACCATCACTGAAGCGGTGAATCCATCCGCAATCGAGGAAGTTGAACATCACATTTCGCAAGGGGAAATGAGGTACGGAAGTGAATGGAAAAGGAAAGGAAAGGGCCTTGTTTGATCACAATCATATACCAGTCAATGGTTTCATTCAATTAAGCTTGTAATAAACAATGAATTTGGTATTGATGATGACTGACTGATGAGTTTAAAATTTGTATTCAAGTTTAGATTGATGTTTCTAACTGACTTCTTTTAATCAAGTTTGAAATTGAATTGACGTTTGGAAATTTTCATGAACCATTGTGGTATAGGATAACCTGCATGATAGAAACAGGTGCTTACTTGAGCTAAGAAAAGGGGCAAAAAAGCTACTACCAAGAAAAAAAATAGCATTTTACCAACAAACTAATACTTATTCTCAATAATCCAACAATCCCACAAAAATGAAGAGAACAAATAAGTTTACAACCGCGACAATCCAACAATCCCACAACTGAGTTAATAGCATAAACAGGGGCCACAAATTAAGGAACAATATAAATGCGACTATAGCATGTTTAGCTTCAGCAATATAAAACCACATTCGTCAGCTCTTGTGGCGTATAGAAGCTGAAGCTGACATATTTATTTACTTAAATTAATCCTAAGTTAGAAGTTAGTTTAAGTTGTTTAGAGTTGCTGAGTTGTCATAATACACATGGCCATTAGTTGGTAAATGATTATTAATACAGCTGGCATTAGTTGGTATATGATTGTATATATATATACTCTTGTAAGTTCTCTTAAAACATAATAAGAAAATTCCCTTTCACGAGAATTCTTCTCTACCAAATCTGTTGGGTATAATCTCTGCAATTAGGTATTAGAATCTTCATGGTATCAGAGCAAAATTCTGGAGATCTAATCTAATTAATTGATCATCCTTCGCTCATCTGCTACTGAAGATCAATTTTCCATTTCAATTGATTCTTCATCGTTGCTGAAGATCAATTTTACATTTCAATTGATTCATCAATCGTTCATTTTTCTTTCCGACTGCTGAAGATCAATTGATTTCATCCATCCATCCATCCATGGCGACAAATTCAGAGAATGAAATCGAAGGTTCCACTGAGAATGTTTCACCCAATGCAAATCATGGGGAAGATCTAATTGCTGCAGCTCAGCGTATGATCACAGATCCATCAAATCCCTATTATCTGCACTATGGAGATAACACAGGTATGCACATTGTGTCTGTTATTCTCTCTGATGAAAATTACTCGACGTGGAGTCGTGCGGTGGAAATGGCGTTGAGTGTGAAGAATAAGGATGGATTTATTGATGGTACTATACTGACACCTCCCAAGGATTCACCTCTGTTCCCTTCTTGGCGCAGATGTAACCACATTGTTTCTTTTTGGATCATTAATTCGATTCCCAAGGAGTTATATCCTAGTGTTATGCACAAGGATTCAGCAAGATAAATTTGGCTGGAATTAAAGGATAGATACAGCCAAGGAAACAGACCTAGAATCTATCAGTTCAGTTGAAGAAGTTAATTATCTCGATCTCGCAAGGGAATGGACCTGTCAGTGTATATTTCAACAAATTGAAAGGATTGTGGGAAGAATTATCGAACTATAGGCCACAGATTCATAATTCATACTATGAAGAGGAACAAATCTTACAGTTTCTGATGGGATTGGATGATTGTTATTCTAATGTACGAAGTCAGATTCTGATGATGGAGCCCTTACCTTCATTGAACAAAGTGTTTTCAATGGTTCAACAGGATGAAAAGCAACGAGATGTGGCATCAAAGAATCAAAGTAACAATGATGCATCTGCTTTTGTTAGTAGACTGATGAATGCTCCGTCTGGAAGTAATCATAGATCTGCATTTGGAAGTCAAGGATTCAGGAAGGATAGACCTAAATGCAGCTACTGTGGCATGCTTGGGCACATGCACGGGAAGTGCTATAAGCTCCATGGCTATCCTCCAGGGCATAGATTGGCAAAAGACAAAGGGAAAGATTTCGGTTCAAGTGCTAACCAGGTTACTGTCCCTCAGAGTTTATGTGATGTTTTTTCAAAAATGACCATTACTTCAGAACAATGTCAACAGGTTCTTAGTATACTTAAACCTCAGATTCAGACTCAACTTTCCAATCAAGCTCAAGCCAATCTTGCAATGACTCCTCTTGATAACACTCGAGTACCAGATATTCCATCATTTTCAGGTAATAATTTCTGTTTGGCTGTATCAGATGTGAAGATAAATGGATTATTGACATTGGAGCCACTGATCATATGGTGTGTTCCATCAGTTACCTAACCACTATGATAAATGCAAGTGTAAGACTACCTAATGGAGATAAGGCTCTTGTGACACACATAGGAACTGTGAGACTGTGTGAAAACCTCATATTAACCAATGTCCTATGCATCCCTTCATTCAAATGCAATCTGATTTCTGTCAGTAAACTAATCCTTTCTCATCATTGTTGTTTGTCTTTCCTACATAACCATTGTTTTATTCATGACCTATCTACATGGACCGTGATTGGAATGGGGAAACTTGAGGCTGGGTTGTACCCCTTCCAGCCTAGCATCCACAATATTCACTCCACCAATTCTGCTCCACATCGACTCAATTTCATTCCTCCTGCTTTTGCTATTACTGATTGTAATAAAGCTACAACGAATGAATGTATTTCCAGCTTTACTGTTGGTGCTAGATTGCCCATTGAACTGTGGCATTATAGATTAGGTCATATCCCTCATGATAGGATTTCTCTTTTACATAAAGTTGTACCAGAAATTGTATCAAATTCTGATTTTCATTGTAATATTTGTCCCATGGCAAAACAACATCGTTTACCTTTCCCTAATAGTGCTCACGTTTCTCGTTCCATTTTCGAACTCATTCACACTGATATTTGGGGTCCTTATCAGGTTGAATCTCTAGATGGATCAAGGTTTTTCTTGACCATTGTAGATGATTTCAGCAAAACCACATGGACTTTCCTAATGAAAACCAAATCTCAAACTCGAAGCATTATTCAGAACTTTTATCATATGGTTGAAACTCAATTCCATACCAAGATAAAAATTATAAGGTCTGACAATGGGATAGAATTTACCATGACTGACTTCTATAATTCCAAGGGTCTCATACACCAAGTCAGTTGCGTTGAAAGACCTCAAAAAAATGGCATAGTGGAGCGTAAACATCAGCATCTGCTAAACGTAGCCAGAGCCCTTAAGTTTCAGGCCACACTTCCTGATAAGTTTTGGGGGGAATGTGTCCTTACAACCACTTACCTTATTAATCGTGTTCCCAGCTCCTCTTTAGCAGATAAATCCCCTTATGAAATTCTTTTTTCCATCAAACCTGTCTATAATCATCTACGAGTTTTCGGATCTCTGTGCTATGCTTCCACTCTTCAAAGAAATAGGCACAAATTCGATCCTCGTGTTGTCCCTTGCGTCTTCATTGGTTATCCACCAAATGTAAAGGGATACAAACTATATAACTTGCTTACACATGATGTCTTTATATCCAGGGATGTTATATTCCATGAAACTTTATTTCCTTTCAGGGATCCTATTTTTTTAAATGCTCTTGGGTACTCTGATGCTACTTCCAATACATCATCACACCTTTCTCTCTTCCCTACTTCTTCATTTTTTTCCAGAGCCCCTACCTTATGTTCCTTTTTCCACATCATGTCCTCGAACTCAGGTACCATCAGAAAGTTTGCATAATTCCCCTTCTCAAGCTCCTTTAAGCTCTTCTCTTGTACCTTCTTATATCTCTCATTCTCCTCTTCCTTCACATATTCCTTCCAACTCTCCTTGCAGATCTAATAGGCCACGAAAACCACCTAGCTACCTTCAACAATTTCATTACAACCTTGCCACTCAACTATCTTCCTGTCCTTATCGCACATCTTGTACCTCTTATCCCATATCTACTAGTTTAGGCTATGATTTCCTTTCACCTGATCACAGGGCCTATGTGTTGTCACTCTCCACAACTTCTGAACCAAGAACCTTCTTGGAGGCTTCTCAATCTCCAGCCTGGTGTCAGGCCATGGATGCTGAGTATCAGGCTTTGGTTGCTAACAACACATGGACCATTGCTCCATTACCTGCCAATAAGAAACCAGTTGATTGCAAGTGGGTTTATAAGGTCAAGCTTAATCAAGATGGGACTGAGGAAAGGAAGAAAGCTAGACTAGTGGCAAAAGGATTTACTCAGCAAGCATGGCTGGATTATCAAGAGACATTTTCCCCTATAGCTAAATTGACTTCAGTAAAAGCTCTCTTAGCAGTGCCAGCCATCAAGAAATGGCATCTTCATGAACTCGACATCAACAATGCCTTTCTTCATGGTGACCTTGAGGAGGAAATGTATATGAAATTACCACCGGGATATGAGCAGCAGGGGGAGGATGGTGTACAATTGGTATGTAAACTCAACAAATCTATCTATGGCCTCAAACAGGCATCAAGACAATGGAACACAAAACTGTCTTCATTCATCATTTCCCAGGGTTTTATTCAATCCAAGTCAGATTACTCTTTGTTCAGTAGAAGGACTGGCTGCTCATATACTGTGATCCTCATTTATGTTGATGACATAATAATAGGGGAGAATGATTTGGTATATATTGAGCATTTTAAAAGGCGTCTTGATAATCAATTCAAATTGAAGGACTTAGGGATCTTAAAGTACTTTCTAGGACTTGAAGTAGCAAGATACCCTAAAGGTATTTCTGTGTGCCAACGCAAATATGCAATGGAATTGCTTGAGGATGCTGGATACTTGGGCTCAAAGCCTGCAAAGTGCCCCATGTTGCAGAACATAAAACTGACTAAGGATGAGGGGGAGTTAATTGATGATCCAAGAATGTATAGGAGGTTAATTGGCAGGTTGTTATACTTAACTATCACAAGACTAGATTTGTCCTTTGCGGTATAGGTTCTAAGTCAATACCTTGAGTCCCCCAGGAAACCTCATCTGGATGTTGTTCATCACGTACTCAGATATGTAAAAGGGACACCAGGGCAAGGTCTATACTTTGCAGCAGATTCCAGCCTTGAACTTAGGGGCTTTTGTGATGCAGATACCAGAAGATCAGTCACAGGTTTCTGCATGTTTCTTAGAAATTCCCTAATATCCTGGCGTTCAAAGAAACAACATACCATCTCCAGATCCTCGGCTGAAGCAGAATACAGGGCAATGGCTGCAGCAGTCTGTGAGATAATTTAGCTCAAGAAAGTGCTAGCAGATTTGGGATTGGACCATCCTAAGGCAGCTCTCCTATTTTGTGAAAACCAGGCTGCATTACACATAGCTAGTAGCCCTGTCTTCCACGAAAGAATGAAGTGCCCCATGTTGATTAACCTTCAACTACAAATTTTCAATAGGTGAATGGTCGAATTTTTTAATTATTAAATTGATTAAAATCAACAACAGATTGTTTTTTTATAGGTAACTCTTAACCTACGGAATATACGTTAGTGAAGATGTTGAAACCTTTTTTTTTTTTCTTTTGAAAATATTTGTTCCGTTCAACTACGAATTTTCGTTAGATGAATTGTTGAATTTTATTATTATTATTATTATTAACAACAGATATTCCGTAATTAATATGAATTAATCTTTATCTACGAAATTCTCATATGTGAAATTTTGAAATATTTTTTTTTAAAATATTGATTTATATCACCTACGGAATATTTTTTTACCAATAGATATTTTGTTGTTGATTATCATAGTTGAAAGTCAATTACTTTTATCAACGAATAATCCGTTGATAATTATTTGTTTGTGAAAATCTGTTTTTTTTTTTTTTTTTCTTTAGTAGTGATATGATACCATTTTCTTTCTCGGTCTCAAGTAAAATGGCTTTCATGGCGCTCTTACATAATAATATATATAGCAGTGTCAATTTGCATCCCTTTTCCAGAATTCAGCACGTATAGATGCATGTTAGCCTGTTGGTTTTACACCTACTAGGAAGGTTTCCATACCGCTTTATTTTCACAAAATATATGTTGGAATTTAAGGCTATATAAAAAAATAAAAATGTATGAACTGAAAAAAAATAAAAATAAAAAAAATCTCCAATAGATGGAACGATTGGGTGCGACTCGAATTCGAGTGCAAAATGTGCATAGCAAAAAGTCATGATGTTGTATTAAGGTACAATCTAGACTATCAGTTATGAAATTGTGCGATCTAATAGTTAAAATTAATTTTGCCAAAAAATGCAACTGTTAGGAAGTGAATATAAAAACCTAGAAATAGGACCCTCCTAAATTCATTTTCTTCACTCCAAATTCTTTATTTATCTCCAAATTTTGTTATAATTTTCATATTATTTTCAAGTATCGTATTTGATATTTAGTATTCGATATCTTCTGTTAGTTTTATATTTTGTATTGGCGATTCTGTGAACAAAAGGACCAACTTGAACAATTATAAAAGTTTAGGGACTGAATTGTAAATTTTTATAGTTGGTAAGATAGCGTAGGGTTCGGGGTCCAATGTTTGGAACAAGAAGGATTCATGTCAGTTTTTCGCTAGTTGCTCGCCGGAGTGCTGCTCAAGCGGAGGAATAGAGACTGTCTCGCTTGACCTTCGCCCCACTGTCGCTCGAGCGACAGACCCTTCGCTTAAGCAAAGTAGCCTTCTCGCTCGAGCGACGTTTTTACGGTCAGACCTAATTTTCCTTTTCCGGGCATTTTACTTGGCCCATACAACCT
>CAIGRF010033163.1:0-28672 GCA_903798235.1 Fraxinus ornus | reverse complement strand
CCGAATTTAGTTTAGAGGGTGTGGTGGAAATTGAAATTAGATTTATGTTTTTGCCATGTTCCAACGAATATATATTTCTATAAAAAAAAAATTTATTACATTGAATTAATTAATCATTTTTCTATATTTCCTTAATTAATAAATTTTTTAAATATTACATCTTTATTAATAAATATTTAATACTTAACCAAAAAAATTATATATGAACTAAGCAAACGTGCATTGCACGTTGCTTAAATCTAGTATATATATATATCAGTAATTACTAAGTGGAAATCGTAATTTCAAAGATCGTGTAGATAAGGATCAACTCCCGACAGGTCTACCCTCAGTCCTAGGAAAAATTAATAGGTAGCTAATGCCCGTTTGACATCTATTCTCATTCTCATTTTTTTTCTTTCTTTATTTCAATCACATATTCTTCAAATAAAATAACACAAATCTAAATTTTTCATTACTTTTCAACCATACATTTTTCCATCAATCACTATTTCAAAATTCATTTTTTCCCCAAAATGGGTGTCAAACACAAGCTAAATTTCCTTGAATAATAATCAAATCGAGGCCATTTTTGAATAAATATATAATTTCTATTATCTGATTGACATTTTCTTATTCATCTAATGCATTTTTTTACTATTCAATTTATGGGACATTTAGAACATTGGATACCCCGAAAAATTAGGTAAAATCTTAGCATCTGCCAATTACACGTTCAATTCATTGAATTTCTCGAGCTTTGGGATGCAAATAGTTCAAATAAGCCCAAATTTGTCGCATTGTCAATCTTCACGTGTCTTCCTGAAATATTTTTTTAACAATCATGGCTTGATACACCAAGTTCAGCAGGTTGCTACGTGACAAACAGTCATTTGATAGTTTTAAAAAATAAACAGTTTTCCCTCCAATCATTTTTTAACAAAGCAAGTGTCAAACATGATATACACTTTGGAGTGTATAATGTCATTTCCCCTTTGCAATTAAGATTTGTGAACTTGAAAATGATTTTTTTTTTAACTGAAAATCTAAAAAGCTTGTATTTTCCACAAAATGAAGTCCATATTCCTTACCATACTTGTTGACTATTTGGGCCTGGTGGCACACCCGATCCAGGCCCAACACAGATATTCAAGGTACGAAATACGACTAGACAAGATAATGAACAACATTTTAACATCTTTCCTTCTTAATACCGTCCGAAGTCAAACATTCCCATCAACTTGAGCCAAAATAAGTTGTTGGTTCAAATTATAGAGCCAAAATAACTATTTCCATGCTAAAAGAATGCATATGCCAATCAAATGTCATATTATAGAGGCACTTGTACATAGCAGCTGCAAATAAGTATCAAAATTCAGGGAATCAGGGTAATGGCATCACTTTTAATTCCACCAAATTTCCCAGTAATCATTTAATAAAGGTTTAATATTAAGGATATCGAAGTACAGAACAAAAAACATCGAGACTAAATTTTCACCGTCCCCTTGAAACTGCTTCCTTCATCTCGTGAACTGATGATGGAAATAGCTCTATATACTGACTCCCAAGCGTCGTTCTATCCTTGGACAATGCTGCTTTTGCGTCCACACTAGTGAACTCCACAAAAGCTTCTCCTGTGGGCCTTCCATCATAATTGTAGGCAATATGAATTGAATCTTCTGACAGTAAAATTCTTAAAGAAATCGATTGTCATCTTTGCCAGCTGAAAATGGCAATCCCCTCAATCGCATTACAGATGTTGGTTCAGTTAGTTCATTCCTCTCGTATGATTTTCGCAATAACCTGATAAGGGTCATTAGCACCTTCATTAGACTTCAAATATAGAACTCGGTTTTGCTAAACAGCCTTACAATCAAGTCCACACAAAGGCATAATGGTGTCACAGGAATGATACAAGGGCAATTAAGATTCCATACATTTTAAGAAAACAATACTCCTCCGGAAATATTTCTTCCACCGACTAAGAGAAACAGAATGAGGAACGACCGAGGTGCTCGTGTAGAAGGCCTCCGTTACAATGGATTAGGACCCAAAATCTTTCAGGTAACTGATCATTTCACCATTAAAAATTCAAAGTTAAAGGAGCAGAGAGACAATTTTGGATGTTGCAATACCTAACACATTTGTTGAGTTATGTTTCGCGCGGTTTTGTGTCGCTAACAATTAAAAAGGGATCAGACGATTGTGTAAGGAACAGACCTCTTGAGACAAAGTCTCAAAAAGGAATGTTTTTATTGGCGAAGATTTACAATCGGAAACAAACAGAATGCCTCCAAGGGGCGCAAGCACACAAGTACTAAAAGAAGAATTTTAAAGTTAAACTAAGAAATTGAGATTACATATTCTCTGTTGAGAGTTTCTTGATTCCGCTTTTCTTCTATGTCTTCACTTCCTTTTATATTCCCTTCGTGACTTCTGTGTGATGAAACTGCTCGGAACTGCTCAATTACTCCGTAACTATCCACTTTCTTCATGATGACCGACTTGTTGGGGAGAGGTTATCTCATAACCGTTGTCATTACTCTTGTTTTTTAACTGTCCATCCTTAAATCGTGGGGCATGTCGAATTTATCTAATAACTGCTTCTATAACCGTTGGGTTAGATGACCGTAACGCCTTAGATTTGCCCAACTCTGGGCGACTTGAAGGTTTGGGCGATAATATGACCATCGCTATGGACGATCATACAACACTTTATTCGCTCAGCCTCTGGGCGTCTTGCAGGTTTGAGCGATGATGTTTCTTTGTTCTTGGGCTTTTATTAGACTTCTCAATGGTTCTATCTAGGCTTTTATCCTGGACTTCCACATTGGGCTTCACTTCTTGGGCCTTTAATCTTGAGCTGCACTTTTAATGTGTCAACAAGTTACAATATCCAGATATACTAAATCAAAGAATGTCTTAAGTGCAGACATGCATATTCTATCTTATAGTTTATATTTTGCATTATTCCCAAACCATATACCCCAGCCCACCACATCCACCGCTAAAGAAACGGAGAGAAAAAAATATAGATGGATAATGTTTCCATGTGTTGTCTCATGTGGCAATGCATTGACAATTCCCCCAGGAAAAAGTTAGAATAAAATGTACAACCTTTAGTCGAGTAGGGAATTAAAATTCAGATGAATTGATGCAAATAAGTTCGCACCCACCACATCGTAGAAGTCTCTGTGATTCATATGAATTGATGCAAATAAGTTCGAGAGAACACAACTGTTTGTCCAGCATTTATAATGGTCTAGTTATGATGGGAGTGGACTGCCTAAGACAAGCCAAGGCTTTTGCTAAACTGATATTAAGCCCCCGTTTGATAGGTATTTTTAAAACTCATTTTTTCCAAACTCACTTTCAAACACACACTCCCAATAAAATAATTTTAAAGATGTACTCATAACTTTTCCCTAGCTTTTCAATCACACATTTTCCAACAAAATCACTTTTCACAAAATATATTCTCAAAAAATCTACATCAAAGAGGCTCTAAATTTGGGAGCATGACTTTGTATGATACGAGTATATGTAAACCAAAATAAATGAAGACGTGATTAATAAGAATATCACCATCAACATTGATTTCATACATCATGTTATGTCATGATTACTCAGGAAATGCATGCACTAATATGATATGTAAAGACAAAATTTCCAAACGTGAAAAGGACAAAAGGAGTAATTGGTGTTATAAGCAGCCAAAATGACAATAGGAATTTAAGACAAGGTGAGTGGGTATAACAACCTAATGGTGTTATGGAGAGCCACAACATATAAGCTAATCATTATAGAAAAATACATAGCAGCCAAAACAACTTAATAGGTTCAAACTAGCATTAAGAAACAACGAATCCCGGGGATAGTAAGCCATAAATAGAGAAGGAGAAAGAAAGTAAAAGATAGTCCAACTGCCCCTTGAAGCTGATTCTTCCAACTCCTCCCGTGATGAAGGGAAGAGCTCTAAATAGCGACAGTGCAGGGCCATCCCTTTTGACTGAAAAAGTAATAAAAGTTGAGGGACTACTTCTTTGGAAACAAAGCTGCCAAAGAACCCTAATCGATCACTACAATCTTGAAATTGAAAGAAAAATAAAATGGAAAACCCAATGAATATTCTCAAGATTGGATCAAGTGAACCTACTTAACAAACAAGAAAATGAAATAATCTAGCTTAAATCTTTTATAATTATAATCTAAATTGAAAAGGAAGCAAAAACATTACAAAAAAAATGGTGTTCTTAATGACATATATAGTGAAATGAAAAGAAGAGGGAATAATGGATTCAAATCAAAACCACTAAGCAACTGGGAGAAGGAGTGGGGGATGTGTGTTTCATTTTGGGTTTGTTTAGGGTTTTGTTTATATGGAAAGGGAATTATTCGGGCAGGTTGCCCGCTGCCCAATGGAGGATTAATAATTAAGAAATGTTAAATAAAGTATGTTTATAGCAAATAAGTATTAAATGGTGAGAATTCAAATTGAATACTTTTGCTTTATCCTTAATTGGACTTAATTTGAAATGGTATAGATAAGTTCAATTATGTGGCCATAGTTCAAATTTGTTCAAAAGGAAGAGTCTACAATTTAATTTCAATTGAAATAAAATTCGCAATTTTATCGGCATTGTTGCCGATATATTGATAGAAATTTTGAACTTATATTTTGTGAAATAAAATCCATAATTCTATCGATGACACTAATAAAAAATTTTGTCCATGATGTCGCATTTTTTTTTATTGGGAGTGTTAACTACAATAAATAACAAATTTATTATGTACTTTTCTTTTCAATAGCGATGACAACGGATGGGGGAGAGCAAGATGGGTTCTATGGATTCGTGGAGTAATGTTCCCCATTCTAACCCCGTTTACTAAGGGCCTGTTTGAGCTCAATTTTAATCTGATTCTAATCTAAATCAAAGTCAAACAATCAATATCAACCATATCTTTCATGGGTCCCACATCTTTTCAATCACACATTTCAAAAACTTCTATCACAATCTACTTAAAATCTAATTTTAATCTACATCAAACACCCTCTAATTGAGACAATGCATTGTTGGACGAATAGGAATGAAAAATTTTGCCATCCTTACTTTTTAAATCTATGTTTTTTCTCTCTCGTCTCATACACTAAACATGCAATCAACTTTGTAATTCCTCGAGGGGAAATTGCTGTAATATTTCATCCATAGTAAACCAAGAAATTTTTCTTATTTTTTTTTTCAAGTAATTACTAAGAAGAAATCGTAATTTCAAAGATCGTGTAGATAAGGATCATCTCCCGACAGGTCTACCCTTAGTCCTAGGAAAAAATAATAGGTAGCTAAATGTCCAGATTAAAAATTTGAATAATTGAATAATAATCAAATCGAGGCCATTTTTGAATAAATATATAATTTCTATTATCTGATTGACATTTTCTTATTCATCTAATGCATTTTTTAAATATTCAATTTATGGGACATTTAGAACATTGGATACCCCGAAAAATTAGGTAAAATCTTAGCATCTGCCAATTACACACGTTCAATTCATTGAATTTCTCGAGCTTTGGGATGCAAATAGTTCAAATAGACAGAATAAGCCCCAAATTTGTAGCATTGTCAATCTTCACGTGTCTTCCTGAAATATTTTTTTAAACAATCATGGTACAAGTATGCACCAAGTTCAACAGGTTGCCATGTGACAAACTGTCATTTGACAGTTTAAAAAATAAACAGTTTTCCCTCCAATCATTTTTAACAAAGCAAGTGTCAAACATGATATACACTTTGGAGTGTATAAATGTCATTTCCCCTTTTCAATTAAGATTTGTGAACTTGAAAATGATTTTTTTTTTTTTTTTAACTAAAAATCTAAAAAGCTTGTATTTTCCACAAAATGAAGTCCATATTCCTTACCATACTTGTTGACTATTTGGGCCTGGCGGCCCACCCGATCCAGGCCCAACACAGATATTCAAGGTTTGAAATATGAATACGACTAGACAAGATAATGAACAACATTTTAACATCTTTCCTTCTTAATACCGTCCGAAGTCAAACATTCCCATCAACTTAAGCCAAAATAAGTTGTTGGTTCAAATTATAGAACCAAAATAACTATTTCCATGCTAAAAGAATGCATATGCCAATCAAATGTCATATTATAGAGGCACTTGTACATAGCAGCTGCAAATAAGTACCAAAATTCAGGGAATCAGGGTAATGGCATCACTTTTAATTCCACCAAATTTCCAAGTAATCATTTAATAAAGGTTTAATATTAAGGATATCGAAGTACAGAACAAAAAACATCGAGACTAAATTTTCACCGTCCCCTTGAAACTGCTTCCTTCATCTCGTCAACTGATGATGGAAATAGCTCTATATAATGACTCCCAAGCGTCGTTCTATCCTTGGACAATGCAGCTTTTGCGTCGTCCACACTAGTGAACTCCACAAAAGCTTCTCCTGTGGGCCTTCCATCATAATTGTAGGCAATATGAATTGAATCTTCTGACAGTAAAATTCTTAAAGAAATCGATTGTCATCTTTGCCAGCTGAAAATGGCAATC
This sequence comes from Fraxinus ornus, assembly GCA_903798235.1. Taxonomy (NCBI): domain Eukaryota; kingdom Viridiplantae; phylum Streptophyta; class Magnoliopsida; order Lamiales; family Oleaceae; genus Fraxinus; species Fraxinus ornus. Next base: position 22,119 of record CAIGRF010033163.1, on the reverse strand, counting down.
CCCTCATTCGCATTACAGATGTTGGTTCAGTTAGTTCATTCCTCTTGTATGATTTTCGCAATAACCTGATAAGGGTCATTAGCACCTTCATTAGACTTCAAGTATAGAACTCGGTTTTGCTAAACAGCCTTACAATCAAGTCCACACAAAGGCATAATGGTGTCACAGGAATGATACAAGGGCAATTAAGATTCCATACATTTTAAGAAAACAATACTCCGGAAATATTTCTTCCACCGACTAAGAGAAACAGAATGAGGAATGACCGAGGTGCTCGTGTAGAAGGCCTCCTTTACAATGGATTAGGACCCAAAATCTTTAAGGTAACTGATCATTTCACCATTAAAAATTCAAAGTTAAAGGAGCAGAGAGACAATTTTGGATGTTGCAATACCTAACACATTTGTTTAGTTACAATATCCAGATATACTAAATCAAAGAATGTCTTAAGTGCAGACATGCATATTCTATCTTTAGTTTATATTTTACATTATTGCCAAACCATAAACCCCAGCCCACCACATCCACCGCTAAAGAAACAGAGAGAAAAAAATATAGACGGATAATGTTTCCATGTGTTGTCTCATGTGGCAATGCATTGACAATTCCCCCAGGAAAAAGTTAGAATAAAATGTACAACCTTTAGTCGAGTAGGGAATTAAAATTCAGATGAATTTATGCAAATAAGTTCGCACCCACTACATCGTAGAAGTCTCTGTGATTCATATGAATTGATGCAAATAAGTTCGAGAGAACACAACTGTTTGTCCAGCATTTATAATGGTCTAATTATGATGGGAGTGGACTGCCTAAGACAAGCCAAGGCTTTTGCAAAACTGATATTAAGCCCCCGTTTGATAGGTATTTTTAAAACTCATATTTCCCAAACTCACTTTCAAACATATTCTCCCAATAAAATAATTTTAAAGATGGACTCGTAACTTTTCCCTAGCTTTTCAATCACACATTTTCCAACAAAATCACTTTTCACAAAATATATTCTCAAAAAATCTACATCAAAGAGGCTCTAAATTTGGGAGCATGACTTTGTATGATAGGAGTATATGTAAACCAAAATAAATGAAGACATGATTAATAAGAATATCACCATCAACATTGATTTCATACATCATGTTATTGCATGATTACTCAGGAAATGCATGCACTAACATGATATGTAAAGACAAAATTTCCAAACGTGAAAAGGACAAAAGGAGTAATTGGTGTTATGAGCAGCCGAAATGACATAATAGGAATTTAAAACAAGGTGAGTGGGTATAACAACCTAATGGTGTTACGGAGAGCCACAACATATAAGCTAATCATTATAGAAAAATATATAGCAGCCAAAACAACTTAATAGGTTCAAACTAGCAATGTTAAGAAACAACAATGAATCTCGGGGATAGTAAGCCATAAATAGAAAAGGAGAAAGAAAGTAAAAGATAGTCCACCTGCCCCTTGAAGCTGATTCTTCCAACTCCTCCCCTGATGAAGGGAAGAGCTCTATATAGCGACAGTGCAGGGCCATCCCATCCTTAGCCATTGCAGCTCTTGAATCCTCAGGACTTGCAAACTCCACGAACGCTTCCCCAGTTGGTCTTCCTTCTGAGTTAGCTATCATATGTATTTTCTCTTTAGAAAGTATAAAATTCTTAAAGAACTCCATAATGTCCTCCCTGCTGGCATTGACTGGCAACCCCCCCAACCACAACACACCTTTATATTCAGCCAAGTCCTTGCTCTCATCATAAGATCTCGCTCTCGAGGCACCACGACGAGGCAAACCACCTTGAGCATCAAAAACTTCATTTGCTATTGCCTTATAGTACTCATCCTTTTTGCTTCGGAAAACTTCAACATGTCTCCTACCAATATTTTGCCTATTTCTCTGTAAAGCAAAATAGATTTGAAGAGGATAACCCAAAATGCAATAAGCTTTCCCAGTGAACTTGCCACCCTTATGGACAAACAAGACGTCAACAATATCTAAACCATGGAAGAAATCAGCAATTTCAGCTTCTGCACAATCTAACGGAAGACCTCGAAGGGACAACAGGGAAAGGTGGGGGAACATATGAATATACCAGAGGCGGCAGTGGTGGAATATTGTACACGTAACTCGGACCAGGAGTCCCATAATATGAAGAGCCCTGATCCATCAATTGCTGCCATTTCAAACCCATCTCTTGTGCATCTCCACTGTCTATGCATTTACTTCATTGCCATACAAACACAAAGAAACACAATTTTTCAGTTCTACATTCACAATCCCTCAACAAAATGCATCATGTGATTTATCTGAACCAACGCCACAATTCTTTTTTCCATGAAATAGCATCGTTGCTATTATTCTTTTCGAACCCAAAAAGGAAAAAGGAAGAGGCAATATTAAAAGCCCCACGAAATCTGGTCATTAAGAAACTTAGCAAACTCCAAGCTACAATCATTTGACAAGAGGCTAAAAACCTGTTTCGTATATACAAAATACCAAAATACCAGGGATTTAATAATCTCTCCTAAAGTAATAGCAACTTCTATTTTTGGAGCTATAAGGGAATACGTTTAAGTTAAAATACAAGATTTGCAAACGAAAGAAAAACTAAGCAGGACTAAAATTGATACTGAACTTGTTATGTGAAACCTACTTTCCAATTCATTCTAAACAGAAAATGAAAATCAGATCCATACTTTCACATTTTACTCCACAAAAACTGGGAGTGCAATTTTTTTTTTTTAATTGGACAGTTTATCCCAATTTTTTAGGATTTCATAAAGGAGGTAAATCAAAGCTAGCTAATCTTGAGCAAAGCCAGTTATTTATAAATATCAAGATAACCTGGTGATTAATAACACACTAACTAAAGAATCTAATGAAAACAATAATGCTTATTTGCTGGTATGAAATTGGGTCCCTAGAATTGCATTCACGAAAAAATAATAAAACATAACTGGAATCTCAATTAGTGAAAAAAATTAAACCCATAATCAGACACACCGAAAATATAAACCTTAAAAGAGGAGAAAAGCATGCATAATATATTTAGCCCCATTAATAAGAATCAAAATAAAACTAGGGCTTTGTTGTGAACCAAGATCAATTGTCAAGTAAAAAAAAAATACAATCTTGACTCAATATGAAGATACTGAACAACGATAATGGAAAAAAAAAAAAAAAACAAACAGTACAGAAATTCTTACCCTCTTTAGAACACTATGTAGGTTTTGAAATGGGCTCTGAGGATTCTTTGCTAAATCTTCCTCCTCGAGAAAGCGAGGCGATGATGTTAGGTTTTTGCTCAGAATTGGGCGCGTATGCTTGCTGTGACGATTGGAGAGAGAACTATGAAGTAGGTCCCTCGTGAATTAAGATTTTTGCTTAAATGGAGAAAATTGTGCAATAAATTTATCGTTCGTTTTTAATATACAGTTGCTATTGGTTTTCAAATAAAGAGAATTCTCTTTTGAAAAAACAGAGAAATAATTCAAGCATAATTTTACACCAAGTGAACAAAATTAAAAGTTACTTTTAAATAAGTAATATTTATAAGTAAAAAAAAAAGGAAAAAAGCAATATATTTCGAACGTGTACCAAGACATTTAGACTCAGCAAACATGCTGAAAGCCACTGCAACACATCTTGTATATCAAACTTGGCACAGCTACACAACTTTCATAAGCCTGTTTGCGAGGCTGTGATGATACATGACAATAAATCTGCATATAAAACGACTCCCAAACCAACACCCCAAAACCCGAGCTCTGCAGCCATTGGAGCAGACCAAGGAAAAGAATAGGTACATTTGAAACGCTAAAAATAAAAGTCTGTATCAATGCTCTTCACTAATACAAAAAAGGAAAAAAAAAATTGAATCCAAATTTATGGGGAGCATCGTCCGAAAGTTTTATGTAAAGACCTGATCAGCAGGAACTGCAAGTTGTTGAGCACCCATGATGCTTGGAACGAAGGAAAAAAATGGGAATCAATATATTACACCTGCAGAAGAAATGAATTGGAGCAGTAAGGTCGATTTTTCTGGTGAAAGTTAAACTGATCTCTAAATGACCTCTCAGAAATGTGCTGACCTATTGACAATTTAATATACTTGCTCCCATAAACTCGAAGCTTAAAAATGAAGCAAGCACTTTAAGATATACATCATGCAAATACTTGCAGAAACTTGTGTCATGAATTTGAACTACTTATAAGAAATATATACTAAAAAATCACATCCAAATGTTTGTGCAAAAGTAAAATCATCTCTAAACATTGATGAAGGCATACCATGTGATCATTGGACATTGGCCCTGATGGAAGCATATGTATCTTACTTAATATGGTTAAGCCCAGGCACGGCCTTGCATCAGAATCTCAGCCGTTAAATGTTGAATTTAGCATGTGATAGTAGAATATAATTTTTAAGCACCGCTAAACATCATGATTGTGCAAGAGCCATCTTGCTCGAAGCTGCAAGATGAAATATAGAAAAAGCTTTAGCTACCAATACCAAACCAGTAGAACTTTTTTAGAATGCCATTTGTGAGTATTATAAGGGATTTTATTTATTTAGTTTCCAATTTTAAATTGCATTTTAGGAAACATTATTATGATTTGGTTTATTAGCTTCTACAATATTTTCTTACTTAGAATATGGTCGTTTAAAACCCTATATAAATGGGACCATGCGATGTAATCTGGACAACTTGAAATGAATAAAAATTAATATATTTCTTCCCCATTTTCTCTTTTCCCCCTCCTTTCACTTCCTCTATTCCCTTTCCCCTTCTTTTATAATTGTTCTTGCTGGATCCTGCATCACTTTGCCTAGGGTTCAAATGCAAATTGACTTGTTTAAATTTTTTTTGTCAAAATGCCTCTTAGTTAATGAAGTGCAAAATGTTAAAGCATACCAAAGGTCTTCCTTGTGAAGTTCACACTTAGGCTTTTCATTATTTTTCCTTGTACAAAGAGGAAAATAAGTAATCATTGGCTACCGTCAAAAGGAATCATCTGCAAACCAAATTGAGAAGAACATGGCTATTTATGAAGCCACGATGTTGACGTTGAACAAATTTTGGGAGTGCAAGAGTATAGTTAGAAAGGTGAAAACTCACAGATAAGAGCATCGAGTCTGTCAGAGTTGACAAGTTTAGGCACATCTAGACATTTTATACTTCTCCTCTCCCTCTAATCATTTTTTGTCTATGAACGTGCAGAAAAACACACAAGTCAGACTCCAAAAACCTATTTTTCTAATCTTCCATCCCTCCAAAATGATCCCCTACACTGATCGTATGCACATATGTTTATTCAACGTTTTTTCTTTTTGGTCTTCAATTTCCTTAGAAGACCGACAATGGGAATGGGATAAAGAGCAATTATTTTTCCATCAAAGTTGTAGAAGAACGTGAGCAAAGACTGAGAATGGAAAATTTTCTATCTTTCAAACCAGGACAACTTAGGGTTATTAATTCTTTTCAAGAAAGGATGACTCTTTAAATAAAGCTTTAAAGGAGATCTTTTTCAGTTTCTCACTACTTTTGTCCTTTAGATAATTTCCTCTACCAAAAATCATGAATTCAAATACCATGCATCCAAGAAATTTGTTTCTGACCTTTACATCCAAACAAGGATCATTGACCATAATCTTTAGCAGAGAGACTATGCCAGCATTCAGCAGTTTAATAACCCGATGACATGCACCTGGACTGTTTGGAAATGTAATATTTACAAGAGCCCAAACAGCAGCAATCCGTAATTGGCTGTCGGTACTCTGCAAAAACTTGATAAAAGATGTTGGAGTGTCATTGCAAAACTGTGGGAAAAGTTGGTTCATGGCCGCTTCCTTCCGGATCTCATTCCCAGAAGCCACGTTGCTGAGCACATACATACCCTAAAAAAGAAAATGTTAATCTATTACAATTCATGATAGAGCTTGCATGCAAGTCGAAAATTGTTTGAATTATCTGTATCTACCAAATCAACACATGCAAACCCATATACTGATTACCTAAATAAAGACACGCGCAGTGACAGAAGTTTCTCAGATATTTCAACATGAAAAAAGCTTCTTGTTTCACAAAGAAAAGGTGGAACTAGAAGTGAGAATTCCAATTACAAATGAAGATTATCAATGTAATTTCATTTTTCTTTCATTCTGATATTTTTTCCTTTCCTTAAGCATATACATGGTCTGTTTACTTTCTTACCTTACAAGTTATCAGTGCTTGGAACTTAAAATTTACATTTGGGTTAATGAAACTAAAGGTTAGAATCACTTACTATAGATGATGGAAGTACTATAGCTTAACTGAAAATCTGGTGACAAGTATAATTTCCAGAGTCTGTGATTGAAATGTCCTATGCATAATCATAAGAAAAAATTGGGTTAGCTACTTCCAAGTCTCTTGAAGTACTTCAGGAGAAAAAGAATAGAAGATAGTACAATTTGTCTTTGACTTCAGTACTATATAAAGTTTAAAAGATATGAGACTTCACAAATTCAAGAGCATTTGCTTCGTCTCTAAAGTTTAAAGGGTAAACACTTGACTGAGAGAGTTTCTTACCCAATTATCCTTCGAAAGTTCAAGGAATACCATCCACTCACAACAACTCTACATGTAAGGTTCTATAGACTCTATATTAGATATTTGTATAATGATCTTGTATTTTACAATGATGACAAGCTAAGTCTATCATCAGTAAATATGGAGTCAGCTATGTAAATTCTTCAACACCACATTTTGCTCTGTTCATCGATATATCTGCTGAGACATCTAAACAACAACATCCTTAGGCAACTACAGCATGCTATGTTAGTTTTGCTCTACCTCTTATGGACGGGACCTCCTTAGGCCGATGCAAAACATGACCCAACCACCTAAGTTGTCCTTTTAGTTTATCCTCAATCAACTTTACCTCTACTTACTGGCGTCTATTCTCAATCATTACCTTATCAACTATAGCTAGTCTGCACATCCATCATCACATACATTCAATTTATGGACATCCTTGTTCATTTATTCGTATTTTTATTTATGAAATCGCTATTACTTCTTTCTTTGTAGTAATGACGATCATGGAACTCAACCAATTTAGTAATATAGAACTTCATATCCAGGTCAAAACATGGGAAAAAAACTTCTTGCTTGAATAAAGACTTCAACTTTTGCAGTGATGTGCACTTTTTTTCCAATAGCATGCAGGAGAAGACCAGCCTCAGCAAAAACATACTTGAAAGAGTCTGGAAGACCATCAACGAGATTACGAACAAGAGCCAAAGCTTGCTCTTGGGCAGAGGCCTCAGGGTCTGCCATGACCAATACAGTTGCAGATTGTGAATAGAGTGTCATAAAAAAGCTACATTTCTAATACAACATATGCAACAATCACGACAGATGAGGCCTGTTAATGTTTGCATTGTTAGTTCCAAGAGAATTTCTTCTTTGCATCTGTCGTTTACAAGGAATGCCAGATTCCTTAAGGCCCATATGGCATTCACCCTAATAGCTGAATCCATTGATTTTGACAGCTGAACCAACTGTTTTAGGCCTCCCTGCATGAATATTGATTTATGTGCTGTAAAATCAATTGTCATGTTGCGGATAGCATCCAGAGCAGCAATCTGAAAAATTAAGGATTTAAGATATTTATGAGTAACCTACTAATTAAATTAAGAACCATAAAGGAGACTCGTGCTTATAAACAAAATGTAGTAATTTGTTTGAGAATAGCAGAGAAAATTGAAGTTGATGACAAACATATCAAGTGGAATTAACTAAAAGACATCTCATTAAATATGCTCTGTACATCAACTCGAAAAGCAATTAAGACCCTATTCAGCACCTCACTATATAGCAGTAAAAATCTACTTCTTGGCAATGTTAAGCCCTTGTTTGAGCCCCACTTTGAGAGAGGAAATGCATTTTTGAATAGTGATTTTGGCATAATGTGTAGTTAAAAACTAAGAATTTTTTTTCGATTTACATGCAATATTATTTTATTAGAGAATGTGTGATTGAAAATGAGTTTTGAAAAAAATGAGACTCAAACAACCCCTAAATTGAAAATCTTCATAACCATTCTTTGAATCAACATTCTGTACTTACCAAACACCCAACTCTTTCAAAGCTACCTTAGCCTTAATGCATAACAAAGCACGTGAGAGCCAAACAAAGCTTATATGCCAGTTTGGCAAGGTTTTTGCTACTTATAGTAGGGATTCCCGAGAAAACTACCTCTTCCATAAGAGCTTTTAGAGGGAGCCACATTAGGCCATCTTATTTTATAAAATTAACCAAACGGGTCCAAAAGCAACTTTTGGGTCTCAAAAGCTCATTTTGGCTTCTCAAAAGTGTGACAAATGGGCCCTATGACAAGCTTCTTTTTAAGTTTATAATCGAGACTGGAAACTTGGGGAAATAATTAGGCAGATGTTTAATGAGAAGTTGTTGAAAGCATCAAACATGTAATCTCGATCTAAATTCAACGTGTTGGTTTTACTTGGCACAACTACTTCAGAGTAGAGATGTATGATAACAAGCCTAAAGCGGGGTCAAACAACTTTTCCAATTTTAAGTATTTGGAAGGAGATAAACAAGCCAGCAGCCCTTCAATGGAGTTTAAATTGGCTAATGTGGCCTAATTCATGTGAACAAGTGAAAATAATCTAACAAAAAATACCTCCTTTGTATCGTATTATACTAGAAATCTGAATAGGGATTCGAACTGTTACTAAAATCTAAGGCAGATAGGTTATAACAGAGAAGGTGTAGAAAGCATAAAACATGCTTCGATCTAAAATTGGACATGTTGGTTTACCCGGCATAACTATTTAGGAGTGTAGAAAAGCGTTATAACAAGCCTAAAGCGGGTCACGTGACTAAGCATTTAATAAGAGATAAACATCCCAGCAAGACTGCAGGCCGCAAATGAAGTATTATTAATTGGCTATTATGGAATGACTGGTGAGACGTGTACATAATGTAACCTAACATATCTTGGATAGTAAGGTATTATAATAGAAATCTATACCTGGATGCCATATGTTACTAAAATCTAACTACGAGCTTCCACGTTTGCCATACTTAATTAGCCTTTCATATTCTCCCAACTCGTAATAAGTTCACTACGACTTTTAAACACCTTAATCCCAACCCTAACAAATTCTCTCTCCCATGCTCATTGAAGATCACTCTTCCAAACTGCACTAGTAGATGCCATAACAAAATCAGTGGTTTGTCATGCACAATTTTTAGGTGTGTTATAATTATTTTTTTCACCATAATTTGTTACGACTAATCCAAACAGCAACCTTAGTCCACCTTTTCCCTGTTGTCTTGTGGTAATAAGTGCAAGAAAAGTATTTTCTTATGCATTATCAAGTACGAATGGAACTTCACTGTGGTAGAGAATCAAGTAAGGGAATGGACTCAGAAGGCAAACAGTGATCGTCTCTTTGAATCTCAATTATGACAGATAGATTTTTCTTGATGTTCAGAGATGCTAAATTGATGTTCAAGAAAAGTAGAAAACTATGAATCCAGTGGACTTAAATTGTATATGTTACACACTTTCTCAAATTTTTTGGAAAGGTTTCCCTGGTAAGAAAAATAGAAAGTAATTGATGTGGAATTCGGCGAGCCAATTTCTTATTTAGTTTCATTACAATTTTCATTAGATCACAATACATGATTTTTATGGTTATATTTTGTAGCAGATGTGACTGGAAAGAGGTACATCTCTTTCATTATGTTACTCTTTTATATGCCTAAAAATGCACAAGGTCCATGATGCAAGTTGGAAAGTATATTCGAAACAATAGAATTTTCCATTATTGCATTTTACTCATTTTTTGGTAAATTGATTTTGTAAAAGGAAGATCATAATTTTCCTTAGTAATCGTGATTTCCTTGTTAGTCGTGTTTTTAGCCTATATGGAGGTCCATTGATTATAATAAGATGCACTTGATTATTGAATAAAACACAATCTTCCTCCCTTTTCTCTCTTATTTTCTCCTCTTTTCTTCTTATTGGTTTTCACGCGTTATGATTGGCATCAGTCCAATTCTCCATCACCACAGGCTTCCATTATGGTTCTGCTTTTAGTAAGGTATTCACACTAGTCCTCGACAAGCTAACGTGACTTATTGAAGATGAAGTTCCATGGTGCATGATGGTGACATTTTAGTTGGCGAGACAAAAGATGAATTAAATTGCAAGTTAGAACGTCGAAGGAGTACTTTGGAATATGAAGGATTTAGGTTAGAAAGGCATAATACACGCCGTGCTAGTTTTATTAGAACAGTAAAACATCTCTATAGCCATAATGTTAAGACTAAACAAATTCTATTACCATGAGGAGGTTATAAATTAATCAAAGGTGTAGTTACAAAAATTATTTTTTTAACTTAGGTATCCTTAGTGCAAGTGGAATAGAGGTAAAATATGCTCTACATTAATAATTAAATTAATGGAGCATGTTAAAAACAAGGTATAGACATCGATAAAATATATAGATGTAGTTTCCAAAAACTAGTATTTTACTCAATTTGCACATTCCTATATAAGGTTATCAGTATTTTACTCAAGCCTAGCAAGCTAAGAAGTTTTGCAATCCTGTAAAAGAAAGTGTTGCGAAAGTGGAAGATTGCTCTACAGAAAATTTTGCATGAGCATAAATTTTTAGCACATGCAAAACTAGAATCATGTTGTCCGAGTTTGGTTCAACTTGCATGACTTCGAAAGGTATTTGAGCATGTTAGTGGCATGAATAAGATTTGAAAAACCTAGAAGTATATATACAACAAGTCTTCCACAAAAANGCAAAAGGCATCGACCGACATCTTCGAAAAATATATATATAAACCCAAACAAGATCAATTCACTAAATTGCAGCCCAAACCACACAAAAATATGTTATTCCAAATTAAGTGTCCAAAATAGTAGCCCAAATTAAATTTCAGGCCAGCTTCTTAAACAGGCCCACCTTCAACACTGGCCCAAACACCTCAGCCCAAACACAAATTACAAGCCCACTCTACAAACACAATCAACAGAAACCCACGACAATCACAGGCCCAAACCCTCTCCCCCTCAGCCGGACGACACAGAGGAGACCGCGACGAGCTCAGAACACGCACGCGCAGTCGACAGCCACCAATGCTCGAAATTACTTCGAGCCCACGCTCTGGATACCGGAATTACTTCAATTGCACGCTGAAGACGCCGGAATTGGAGAGGCGACGCTACCCAGGAGACACAAACAGTCAATTACCCGCTGCAAACTCCAAATCGGAAATGGTGATGCCAACCCAGTAGATACACGCACTCGATTGCCCACGAAGTGCTCGAAATAAATTAATTTCGAGCCTACTACAGAGATGCCGGAACCGGAAGACTCAAGACGGCGAAGGATTCAACGTTTCTTCTAGGTATGGCTCTGATACCATGTAAATTAGACAGAATAATGCTGAATGATTTTCCCGTTGTAGGGCTTTGATTAAATAAGGATTGTGTACATGCTAAATATGGTAACTAGACTAATTACAATAATTACAATCAATTATATTGATATTAATGGTAAACGTAATTTCCGTGATCTTGGTCGATCTCAATCTTATTGACATGATCGTCTCTTTGAATCTCAATTATGAAAGACTAAGATTTTTCTTGAAGTTCAGAGATGCTAAATTGATGTTCAAGAAAAGTAGAAAACTATGAATCCAGTGGACTTAAATTGTATATGTTACACAATTTCTCAAATTTTTTGGAAAGGTTTCCCTGGTAAGAAAAATAGAAAGTAATTGATGTGGAATTCGGCGTACCCAATTTCTTATTTAGTTTCATTACGATTTTAATTAAATCTCAATACATGATTTTTATGGTTATATTTTGTAGCATATGTGACTGGAAAGAGGTACATCTCTTTCATTATGTTACTCTTTTATATGCCTAAAAATGCACAAGGTCCATGATGCAAGTTGGAAAGTATGTTCGAGGTGTAAACGAAATTAACTTCAATTACAATAGAATTTTCCATTATTGCATTTTACTCATTTTTTGGTAAATTGATTTTGTAAAAGGAAGATCATAATTTTCCTTAGTAATCGTGATTTCCTTGTTAGTCGTGTTTTTAGCCTATATAGAGGTCCATTGATTATAATAAGATGCACTTGATTATTGAATAAAACACAATCTTCCTCCCTTTTCTCTCTTATTTTCTCCTCTTTTCTTCTTATTGGTTTTCACGCGTTACGATCGGCATCAGTCCAATTCTCCATCACCACAGGCTTCCAGTATGGTTCTGCTTTAAGTAAGGTATTCACACTAGTCCTCGACAAGCTAACATGACTTATTGAAGATGAAGTTCCATGGTGCATGATGGTGACATTTTAGTTGGCGAGACAAAAGATGAATTAAATTGCAAGTTAGAACTTCGAAGGAGTACTTTGGAATATGAAGGATTTAGGTTAGATAGGCATAATACACGCCGTGCTAGTTTTAGTAGAACAGTAAAACATCTCTATAGCCATAATGTTAAGACTAAACAAATTCTATTACCATGAGGAGGTTATAAATTAATCAAAGGTGTAGTTACAAAAATTATTTTTTTAACTTGGGTATCCTTAGTGCAAGTGGAATAGAGGTAAAATATGCTCTACATTAATAATTAAATTAATGGAGCATGTTAAAAACAAGGTATAGACATCGATAAAATATATAGATGTAGTTTCCAAAAACTAGTATATGGTATATATGTAGTTTTGAAAATATACAGTCATTTTAACATTTAAACCCTCTTTGGCCCTCATTTTCAAAAACTATTTTTTTTTCTCAAACTCATTTTCAACCATATATCTTATAGGACCCACAATTTTTGTAACTTTTCAAACACACATTTCATTAATTTTATCAAAATCTACTAAAAATATAATTTTTAGCTAAACTAAGCATACCATATATATTTTTTATCCCAAACAATTTTAGAAAAATATTTTATTTCATCTTAAACCTTAAATGTAACATATGATATATATTTTGATAATTATTGGAGGCAAGTCCCTTAAGACGAGACCTATAAAAAATTATAACTTATAATAGTGGAGTTTACTCTATTATATAATTGGCTCAAGTTTGGACCAAAATTTCTTATGACAACATGGAGGTTATTCCTATTGAGTGTATCACTAATGACAGGTCTAGGTCTTACTATAATATGAATAAGGACAATAATGAAGTTAACAAAGGATCATGTTGTTCCGAAAGTGATTGTTTCAAGTATCTGGTACGCTTATTGATAAGCATAAAAGTTACACTTATTTTACAACTTCGTGACTAGGACACACAATTACAATGAGAAAGTGCAAGGGAGAATGTCATAAGTCGGAGCATGCGGACAATTTAAAGTGCCAAAGTGTACCGAAGAATCTTCTAATAGACAAATAATTATTTGAAAGGTTATTGAGTCCAATGCATTCATATTTCAATTTGCACTTTCCTATATAAGGTTATCAGTATTTTACTCAAGCCTAGCAAGTTAAGAAGTTTTGCAATCCTGTAAAAGAAAGTGTTGCGAAAGTGGAAGATTGCTCTACAGAAAATTTTGCATGAGCAAAAGAAGGCTATTTAAAAATCGTGTACGTTTTGATGAATCATGTTGTCCGAGTTTGGTTCAACTTGCATGACTTCGAAAGGTATTTGAGCATGTTAGTGGCATGAATAAGATTTGAAAAACCTAGAAGTATATATACAACAAGTCTTCCACAAAAATGAGGGAAGTTTATCACATATTCATAGATCTAGAATAGTTGACTTAAAGATTACATGGAGCACCTTTGACTTGGATTGTTGAAGAAAATGTAGAATATTGCAAAGACAAATGAGAAGTTTGAAGTTTTTACAACGAGATTCGACGATACATCTTCATCTTTTTCCGTTTTCTTTTAATCCGGGTGATGTCGATTTATTATTTGTATTACTTGTAATTTAGACATGAGCTTAGTTAGGGCATTAATGTAACCCAATTTAGACAATTTGATTTCAATTATCATGTTTTAACGTTAAAGTACAATTTTTATGCTCAGTTTTCACTATTGATTTTAATCCTTTCGAATGCCTTATCAACGTTTGAATGATTTGTCACCTATATTGAGAATGAGAGGTAACATAAGCATTTTTAACTCTTAATAAGGAAAACCATAAATTTGGATAGAAATAGAGATATAATTAAATAATTTACATGGTCTTTTCATGAATTTCCTTTATATTTAATGACCTTTTGTATATCATAGTTCAGATAGAGATATGGTGAATTCGTATATAGAAAGTGGTCTTAGCTCTACAAGAACGAGATTGTTAAATAAGTTAAGGAGATTCGAATATCCGCATGAACGCGTGATGTCAGAACTAGGTAAAATGAATTAAATTGGATTAAGTACGATGAAATCGTGCACCATAATGCCTTAATTTCCTAGAGTTCCCCAAAGTCAATCTAGTTAGTTAATAATCTTGCTTTTAGTTAGGTTTTATTTTGAATTTAAAAAAAATCGATTCTTCATATAAAAGTTAAAAGAGATCAATTGCAATACTAATAACAATCCTCACTAGATGATACTCGAGACTATCACTTTATTACTTGTTCAATGTGTACATTCAGATCACAACAATTATTAACAAAGGAGAATTGACGATCGTGTAATGCATACGAGGAGCAAATTGTATGAAATTGGGACGTGCTATAGAGATTCTATGCAATAAGTTGATTTCTTTACATGATAGTGATTAGACTAACTATGTTCCATAGGCTTAAGTATTAGCTTATTAAAAGTCAATATTCATAAGATGAATGTAGTAAAAATGGGCATGCTAAGATCAATGGCGGTCATGTTATGATGAATAAGATAAGACAAGACAAGATAAGATATGAGAATATAGCTAATAAGTGGAGGTTGCGGTGATAGAGGATAAATTTAGAAAATGAAGATTATTCATGTCTTGCATCAGCCTAAAGAGACCTCAATTCACGAGTGACACGATTTCAATACCATATCAAAGAAACCAATTAGGTTTTATTAATATGTAATGGGTTCCAATGATAACTTATGACTAATAATCAATGAAAAAGGTAAGTTTTATTAAAATAAATAGATTTCAATGAAGTCAATCAATGAAATATGAAAAGTTTAAAGAGAGAATGGTTCCCAATGTAATTTAAGAGATGCACACACCTTTCTCTTTTTGAAGCGTACGCCTCAATCACTTAAGGCATAAGCCACATTCTGGCCAAAAAAATCCCGCCTCAGCAGCACATTTATATTAAACCATGAGTTTACTCATAATTGCTAGCAATCGTGTTAGTATATTTTGTACGTAGAGCTCTAGATTAATGACATATCAAAGTACTTTCAAGAAGCACAATTAACATTTTTTTTAAGTTTCTTATAAACAAGCAAGGAAAAACATCCAAGTTTGAATGCAGGTTACTAAAATTTTACCTCCATTATAAATCCACGCATGATAATTAGAGCGTTATAAATATTATAGCGTGCCAGTTGATACTTGCCATCACTTCTCGCCCAAAAAGCATTTAGGAACCCATAATATAATAACACGTGGTTGAATCTCAATTATACTCAAGCATGTAGTATAATTGTCATTATCAAAAGCTTTTTAAGGCTTTTACCTTGAAACAGCCCCATGAAAGACTTCAATTATATACTTGTGCTTGAATGCCATTTGTGATTTGTCAAGGCCTACGCCTCAACTTACTGAGACTTGCACTCAAGCCCAAGCCTTAAGGTAGATAATAGAGGAGCGCACTCATTTGTGATGCCTTTTGTGACGTTTTATTACTGGCCTAAGGTTTTTTCGAGCTATTTTCTAATATCCAAAAAAGTTTTATGAGTTCTCTTATTTTCCTTTTTATTTCTTTACATGGATTGGAACGGAGAGGGAGAAGGAGAAGGAGAAGGAGAAGGAAAAACCAACATTTCAACTCGAGGATGACGATGAAGAAGAAATTCAACATTGATGACTTTTCTAAGTTGACACACTTCTAGAAGTAGATAACAATTTTGTTACATAATTACTAATTAGGGAAATTATTATTTGCTACTTTATTGATATATTTTATATTTGCTTTTAAGTCTAGGGTGTGTTTGAGCCACATTATTTTGGAAAAATGTATTTTGTAGTAGATTGATGGAAAATGTGTGGTTGAAAAAGAAGGAAATGTTATTGATGTAATGAAAAATATTATTTAATTGAAAAATGTGTAGTTGAAAATGAGTAGAAGAATAAGAATAAAAATTTTAATGTATACCAAACATGGGCCTAACTTCTGTTAATCTGTTTCATTATGGATTTTCAATATTGTTTGTTGTTTATTATGAACAAGTATTTGTAGTTATATATTTTTATGGATTAATTGGTTTGTCTTGAGACTTGCACCTCAAAATGCCTCAAGCCTTGTGCCTCAACTCATTAAGACCTTGATTGAGACTTTTTAAACATTGAGTATTGTAATGAGCATCTTCGGCAATATAGAACATTACCTAATAGATTTTTTCCATTTTTATTTAACGTTCTTTCACATATTTTTAGAATCATTAGAAATATTTTTATCTTATATACATTTTCTTAAGTGTAGTATAGCGTACAAAAGCATTTCCCTATGCAATCCATCCAAGCATATACTTCTATAGTAAAACATACTATGAAATATACCACGGGTTCTTCATTGAGATCACTCAAGCATGGTGCCACTGGCAGCATTTAGCTATATAGCATATAGCAAAACATACTATGAAATATACCATGAGGTGCTTACTCAAGGTATCTGAGGCACTTATACATAGTGGGGGAAGGTATTCTAATAGGCAGCTGAAATTGGAGTTTTCCATTTCAGGGTTTGATATTAGATGGAGTAATGTAGGAAACAATGGGTTTTACCGTTTCCAAAGTAGGAAAAATGGGTTGTATTTGTCGATGGAAATAAGTAGGAGAATGGTAAAATTAGGGATGTTGTGGGCTTATTTCGTACAATGACATGAACATGACCTTTAGGAAATTGGAGCTATTCACATAATTATGATATATGTAGAGTATCAGGTGTGCATGGCAAAGACCAAATTAATAATGATTCTTCCACTTCAAAGAAGAAACAGTCAAGACAGATATCCACATGTAACGCCTTGCACACTTGTATGCTACATTAACCTTCAACTTTGCCAAATTGTCCACTACTTCGTCATATTTGATAATTTTGCTACCTCAGACAACCCCAAAAACTGACATCTGCAAGAAGTTCACCATCACAACTGTAATGACAACTAGCGCAGGAGGCTCCATTCAAGCTGCGCTACCGTCAATAATTTATCCCACTTACCCTACAACTTAAAGCTTTCATCTAATCAGAACATGGAAGGCCAACTGGATTGAGTAAATGTCAGCAAAAAAGCAGAAAAATATGGAAAGCTGCCTATCTTTGTAAAGAAAAATAGAAATATAGTTCGTGGTGTCAATCCAAAAAAAAATATACCTGGACAGAGGGACAGGAGTCACATAAAAGCTGAGCCATGGGACTTGTGACATTTGCATCTGTAAAGAGACCTGCACTCATATTCTGAACAATATTTTTCATTAGCGCAAAGGGAACAGGTTGGAAAAAGACTCGGCAAACCAAGTGCTCTAATATCATGTCAAAACCTTGACAGAGCGAGAAAGGTTCCTCAAGAAAATGCAAGCTGCAGTACGTACGTCAGCACTATCATGTTTTAGTGCATCTTTTATATAATTCAATGCCTGCATCCAGAAGTAGGTGACAAAAAATTAACCAAATGGAAAGAATATAAATAGCTTCAATAAACAAAAGGCTTTCCACTTATTACTGCTGAAAATTAATTGAATTAAAATATATAATATGTTAGCTAGTTAGCGAGATTAATTTGAATAAAGGAAAGACTTTCCAAAAAAAACAAGGCACGAGATTAAAAATTTGAATAAAGGAAAGATTTATAAGATTTTGCAGCATGTCCCTAATAATTTACTAACTGAGGATCCTAAAAAGGACAAGAAAGAAAGAAACAGGTAGAAGAAGTTTGTAAAGAAATCAATGAAAGAAAAGAAAGGCCCAACGTAGTTCTCAAATCAGAGAACATTGGGATTATTACATTTTATGATTCAATAGCATTAATGAGGTCAATTTTATTTCAAGCTCATGTACACTTTAATGCTGCTAACATTATTGAACTCACAATGTTTTGGGCTTTGCAATTTATCTTTTGCATTTTTATGAGCTGGCATGCATATAACGATCCTACTAAAAACTCTAAAATCTTGAAAGAAAATTAATCAATATAATATCAGATGGTTTATAACAAAACTACAGGGCTGAATCTAATTGAAATCTCTTTCTAAGTCAAGATCACTGAAAGTTTCCTAATGATACGATGACAGAATCCAAACATCTGGTTATATATTTATGCGTTTCATCATATTCAATATATTACAGGATCATTTTCATTCTCTATTCAACACCTAAAACATAAGGAGTGCCAAAATTTAGAACATCATGATTTACTAGAAGTATGAAAAATTCTCTTCGCTATTTGAATCTATGATTTTCAAGCCTAAAAAAGGACAAGGGCTGAGCAAAAATTACTCATTTTTTGAGACCCTGCTTTAACAAGAAACTTTCGTGCATATATCTTTTGATCACCAACTCAGACTTGATCCTTCCAACAATTGGTCTCACAAATGGAAAAAGAGAAGTATACGAGACTATTAGACAAAACTTTCATATATAACAAGAAATAGCTACATGGCCTGGATAATGGTTCAGCTTAAACGACTAACCTCTAAAGAAAAGGCCCTATCTCTGCAGCATTTTAACTCTGAGCACATATCAGCCAATGCCAAAAATATTCCTTGCAGTCGCTTGGCTTGAAATGGTCCTGCCTCTAAATAGTTGCATAATTTTTCGATAACCTGGCCTTCAAATGCTATCATCTGCAGATCCTCCTTCTCTGCAATTAAACTAGATAGCACAAAGGGAGCATCATCTCCAACTTGATCAGGATCTTCAAGAAGCTCAAGTAACGTTTGCACCAATCTAGTTTTGATTCGTGCATCTTGAAGATATGATGTACTAGAGTTTCTTATGGTGATCAAACATGTGCAGGCTAGCAATCTTGTCCGAGGATGCTTATCCTCGATCAGTTCAGTCAAAACATTCACTGGTCCTCCATTTTGATATCCCAAAAATTTTGTAACAATTTCTGGGTTTTTCTTCATGACAGCAGACAGAGATTCTAAACTAGCCTCTCTCTGACTCCGAGAACCTTCAAGAAGACTTACAAGCTTCACGATAACACCAGCATCACTCAATGCCTGCTGCTCCGTCATAGTCTGGCATGAACTTGTGATAATATTTGCACCAAGACATTTAACATTCTCATTCTTGCTGTTGAGCAGCGAAAGGAGGAATTCCATGTTTGCTTCTTCCAGAAAATCAAACTTCGGAGCCAATTTTGATTGGTAAATCCATTTTAGAGAACGGGCAACAGCATCCACAACCTGCAGAAAGAAGATCCCAAGTTTGTCATGCACCAAAAAAAAAAAAAATACATGCATATGTACCCAAATAAGATTATCAGATTTTTTCCTGCTATTAGCAATGATAATCTTCATTAAAATACATTATCTATAGGCCATAATACTATGAAAGAGGTAAGAACAGAATATCTAAATTTGACAGAATAGCACAAGAAGCCCAATGGGAGCTTCAAATTGGCTGTCAATTCATAATCTAAATCAAGTCTCGTAGCCTCCAGCAGTTTTTATTTCATTTTTTTTCCTTAGAAATCATGGAAAGATACGCATGCCCATTGAGATTTATAAATAAATATTAACTAGATGTAGCTATTTCATCCACTTAAACTATTGTATATCAAATCAAATATCATGATAATATAACCATGTTTTCCACACTGTACTAAATTGAAATAACTTACCACTGATTCTAGCAAACAATATACAAGTAATACTACCAGCAAAATCCATCACACAATGCAAAATCTACCTCAATTTTTACACACTGCTCCCTGAAGGCCTTATCTACCACAAAATAATTACATTTTCCAGAATAATTAAACTCTAATGTACATTCTGCAGCACCGATATTTTAAACAGAAACAACAATTCAAACCATCACATATTGCAACACCCAAGTCAATACCAACTAACGAGAATAAATACTTATTTCCAGTTTTCCAGATAGAAAACAAAATTAACTTAAATTTAACTTAAACTCAATTCTCCCAAATAAGAAAAAAGACTTAATTTAACACCAAAGAGAAAAGAACACAAGCTTCATAGGGAGTTTTTTTCAACAGTTTTGACCAATTTTGAGTGGCGCCGTTTATGAGATTAGAAAAACGGGTGCCTACTAATTTTTTTGAGCACCGATTTTGGATGATATAAAGAAAGTCAAAATTGGTGTAACGTAATTTTGACCGTTTCTCTCAATCCCATCGATCCCACCAAATCGATTGAGTTTGATGTTTCTTAGACTCCTCCTAATTTTACCCTTTATAAAATAATTTAGTGTAAAAAATTGTTTATAAAGTATTTTCTTTATAAAATAATTTAGTGTAAAAATTTATTTATAAAGTAAAAATATTGCTAATAACACAAAAGTTCACTTACAAAATATAAAAAATTATTTATAAGTAAAAAATTCCCTTATGTGTACAAATTATTTAAAAGTAAAAATTTACTTATACCTGTAAAATTTACTAACTTTTCGGATAATAAAATTCCAAATATAGATTAAAATCGATACTAAAACTCTTCAAAATTGGTCCAAGCTCTAAACCGATCCCAAGCGGGCACACAACTAAAACCACCAAAATTTCCCAAAAACTATTAAGTAAAAATATTTTTTTTTACCTTCTCATTTTGATGAGTAATGAGAATCATCAAAACAGCATAAGCTCCGGCTTCCAAAACTGCCTCGACACCGGATTGCAAACCACATGCAAAGCTTCCGATGACTGCAGCAGCTTGAATCGCGATGAGCTCATTCAGCTCCTCGCCGCCACCTCCGCGGTGCATGGAGGCCACAACGACGGATAAAATTGACACGATGCAGGGCGCGGCTCCAAGGCTCAAATAATCGAGTTTTTTCGTACGGTTGCCGATTATTTGATTCTTCATATCCCGCAGGTCCTTTAGCTTGGACTCAGGGGGAGTTTCTACAGAGTTCAAGCGGGCAATCAACTGTTCCGAGTGGTTCTGGCGGCTTGATGAAGCAGAAGATGGCATTTTTTCGGCTGTAAATTGAAGAATTGAGATGGAGATTATCTATGCAAATGAGAAAATGGGCAAAATTCGAAAGCCCTGCTGCAAACTGGTTAGGTGAGGCCTTGTTTATGTTGGGATGGGAATGGGTTGGGGGTGTGGGGGTGGAGGGGGGACCTTGGGATTTACAGCATTGAATGATGCTATTCTACAGCATTACATGTACGAAAGAGATGTATAGCGAAGTGAATGTTTTAGATCTGTGTTTGGCAGAGTAAAAATTGCTTTTCAGTTATGTTTTCATGAAACTTGTACCGGTGTCAAACGGATTGAGCCTGACTTGGCCCGTAAGAGGATCGGGCTCTATTTGAGACAAGTAAATAGTTGAGTCGATCTCACATTTTTCACGAGTTGGCTCGTTTTTCTTCATTTTTGGTCTTGATTCATGAGTTTTTTAAAAGAATTCTCTCATTTGACTTATTTTATTAATTTATTTTTTAAAAAAAGCAAGTAGTTGATAGGCGATTCGATTCGACTCATTTGGACTCATGTATGACTCTTATGCTTATAAGCCAAAGGGTTGAGATGATCCTAAGATTTTGAACATGAGCTCGAATGTTTAGGAATTGTGTCTGCAATCAATTGTCATTTCTAAGTGTTTGATGTATTTCGATAATTTATTTAAATACTAATTTAGATGCTATGTTAGGGTCGGACAATGTTAAACGTATTATTTATTGTATTCGTGTTTTCTTTAAATCAGGTCGATTTTGTAGTGGTTTTTTTTTTTTTTCATAAAAAAATTAATAATAAAAAAT
>CAIGRF010033153.1:0-18160 GCA_903798235.1 Fraxinus ornus | reverse complement strand
ACACTAAAAATGAAATAATAAGGGGGATTCGACATCTTAACAGTGCATCTCACATATTTGAAAAATGCATCTACTTGTTTACATTAGTTTATTCGATAATTTAGGATTAGTATAAAAAAAAATCACAAAATGTGTTTGCTATTTGATTAAAGTTGAAATTAATTTTAACTCGATTAAACTCGTAGTCCTTGTGGGTTCGACATTTTATTCACTACTTTATTACTTGTTCACGATCTCGTTCACTTACGATAAATCAAACGATCAGTACGTATGTTTTATGCAACTTAATTTTAAAGGTATTGATGTTTTTCTCAAAGTATATTAAAAGGTAGGGTTTTAACACGTAAAACATATTGACATGTAGGGATGATTACCACAAGTTCAATTTTATGCTAAAAAGGAAAGAACAGGTCCAGTTCATCTTCTCCATTCATATGTGATGGGTTAGGTACAACTTCACGTTTGCCATTATTCTTCTTATTTTACCCTCTATTTACACACTTAATAAGCACAAAATGAGGATGATCATCTCCAGTTTATCGACCACAGATTCAATATCTTCATCCACCTTTCCAAATTTTATGAGTAACCCAGCATTACAGCAGTCATTGTTCTTATAAAGGTGAAATACTGTGTTCTTTATGTCATTTCTTATTTATTTGATGGAATAATTTTATAAATTATTTTTATATTGCTATTAGTTTTGAACAACTAATTTTGAATGTGGTAAAAAGGCCACAATGGAAAAATTGGGTAAGACTATATATTACCTTTGGTTTTTGAAAAGAAAATTTTCATTTTTTGTTGAATTAACGGAGCATTTGACACTAGGTGGATGGAATGACCTTTTTGCGCAATTAAAGGTGAAATAGAGGATGGAATTATCAAAAACGAAAGGTAGAGACATTTTGCACGAAACACATTGAAAGGTAAGGACAATTTGTGCTGATATGCGAGTTGTAGGTATATGCTATATTCAGTTGAAATTTGAATTAAATAAAATCTTGAGAAGTTTCTCAAAGTGTTCGCTTTCTTGGAATTTAATTTTTTTCAAATCAACAGGTTCGAGTTTCGTGAGGTTTTGTTCTTTCTTATAAACCTCCGCTACGTCATAGAGATTTTGAATATTATATGTAATTTTATTTGAAATATTTAAGTTGTTTGAAGTTTGATTAGATTGCGATCATTTTTACTTTGTAAGAAACTTTGCTAATTTACATTTTTTTCAATTTCAACATGCTAAATCGTACAAATGGTCCTATCATATGGTGATGTTGCGATTTCAAAACTTATCGTTTTAATTTTGTCCTTTAAGTACGTATCTACACCTTTTCTTGTAGAATTGGTCCATACCGTCATTTTCTGTCAACTTCCTCTTTTACATAACTTATTTCACATGGCAATTTCGTTCGATCATTATCATCACCATCACTAGGGATGGATGATGGGTAGTAATTGTTTATACAACTAATACAACTTTATAACAACAAGTACATTAGCGGATTAATCAATAAAATCACTACTTTACAACGAAACATCATCGGTATAATTAATTGACAAATCAAGTAAGCAAATATCAACGCAACTTTATAACAAAAAGACAAATAGTAAACAACTTGATAATTGCGCGTAATCTATGGAACTAGTTGATAAACACATTCAATCTCATTAAATTAAATATCCTTAAATGGGTTTATTTGAAATTGAAGCTAAAATATATCAGCCGTCCATTTAAAACTGACCAATCATTGTCATTTAGTTGTTTCGTAACACCACTTTATTAAGTCCATATATACTTTTAAATATTAATTAATCATAATAATTCTTAAAAAGTTGTATTTCATGCCGACCCAAGTTAAATTTAATCAAAATCCAGAAGCACTAAACTCTAATTAATCAATCGACTACATATCGCAAAATCTAAACGTTACGACCCAAGGTCATGTGATATATTCTTATACTATCGTTTGGCTTTACGAAAATAAAATAACATCTTTGAAAAAATAATAAAATCGATAAAATCTTTCACATTATACAATAAATATTGTAAATAATATATTTAGTAGTGAATGACAATTATACTCTATTATCGTTGTATTTATTGCAGACTTAATTCTTTCCTATAAATATGAAACTTTATAAGAATGATGTACGTATATGTATATGTATGTTTGTTGAAGATATCATTTGGAGGAGGGAAATCAACAATCAAATTGTGGAGGACATGATCACAATCGTGAGGAGATGCTCCAATTTGATCACATTAAGTCAAAATCACAAAGAGAAGAACATCCAGTGATAGAAAATCAACATATGATACAGTTAGATTATAGATATATCATATTCTTATAGGAAAAATTGTAACATTGGTCCCTAATCTTTTCATTTTTTGCAGATATTACCCTAACATTTCATAAATGTGCCAGAGGAGGTCCACCCTTTCATAAATATTGATTGGATGAAATTACCCCTCCTTAAAATGGTCATTATACCTGATTTTTTAAAATTTTCCAGGCCAATTGATGGTGTTTTGGACAGTTTCGGTCCAAAGGGACCCAAACTGCATATTTATAAAAGGTTAGGAGCCTCCTCTGATATAAAATAAAGTTTAGGGTAAAATCTGTAAAAAGTAAAAAAGCTAGAGACCGCTACTACAATTTCCCTATTTTTATAGTTAAATATTTATTGAAATAGCACTATCACTCCAAACTTTTTGTTTCGAAAATACAAAGCCGACGTCATTTTAATCAAACAGAACGCTCTGGAATTTTCGACAGAGTCCAAACTCAAAACTCGTTCTTTTATATATACTTTACAGCGTTTTGTGACAATCAATTGCTCTCTGTTCTTCATTTTGCAAATCAAATAACAAAGGTGAGTATTTTTATTTTTCCGCCTCTCTCTTCTTGTTTGCAAGTTATTTTTTTAATGCGTCGATTTACATTGGACTTTGGAGGTAGCGGATAGCAAAATTTAAGGGAATGGTAAATAACAAAATTTTTCCCGTGTCTGAATTGATGGAATGCTTTTGATTTACATGCCTGTTGTTCTGCCGTTATATATGAATAGTAAACAAGGGCTATGAGATTATTAATTTTGGGACAAATAGTTTGTTCAATTTAGGGTTTATAGCATTAGATATGTGATTTCTTATTGAATTGTAAATTATTCTTTTTGGTTAGCTAGATGAGAAGGATGAAAATGCAAGACAGGGTTCGGTTCCTTATAGATTTTAGAAAAACAAATATCACACTTTACAGTCCGTTTGATTGCAAGAGTGAAATTCGGGTGAAAAGGAAATAAATTGGAATTGAATTGCCTATTGCTTTCTTGAGAATTGTCAATTAATTGTATTTAATTTTTATAATTTTCCTGAAAAATGTTGAAATTTTGGATCTTTTAATATTCGTTTGGCTTTATTTTTTATGAAAATTGTATATTAAGTGGAAAAAACAATTGTCCATAGAATTTGTTTTTAGCCAAAAAAAAAGAAAAAGAAGAAAGCTGGAAATCATTTTTCCACCACTTTGGTGGGAAAACAAATTCCACAAAATCATGGAAAAAAAGGGACACGTGGCGGGTGGGAGGAAAACATTTTCCATGAGAAATTTTGACTATCAAACATGACAAAAATGGGAATTGGAATTTCAATTCCATTTTTCATGGAAAATAATGGGCTATCAAACAGGCCCTTAGTAACTAGCAACAAGTTTTTTAGCAACTTTATATATAAAAGTTGCCTCTCTAAACTGCCTTCAGAAGTCAGAACAACTGATAACATCTGGTAACGAGATTTGGGAAATTGGTAAATTGTGCATTGCATAAACCCTTTTTTTTTTTTCAAATATTTTAGCGCCACATTGTGGCAGTTAAATTAGTAGTTTTGGTGGATAATTACTTATATCTGTATGGTTATATTTTTAAGATTTATTTGGTAAAATTTTGGTGACTAAGAAAGGCTAAATTTCAGGCTCCTGTAATCCACATTTGGGAAGCATTTGGATACGAAGTTTACTAGATAAGATGGCAATTGAGACCCAAGATTCGACTGCCAAGACACGAGAGAGTTCAACTTCCTCTGGAAGCGACAGCGACCAAGCTGGTGATTTTGAATGCAATATTTGCTTTGATTTAGCGCAAGATCCAATAATCACCCTCTGTGGTCACCTCTATTGTTGGCCATGCCTCTACAGATGGCTACAACTTCATTCACTGTCTCATGAATGCCCTGTTTGTAAGGCCCTAATACAAGAAGAAAAGTTGATTCCTTTATATGGCAGAGGCAAGATGCCAAATGACCCAAGATCGAAACCTGTTCCTGGCGTAGAAATCCCTAATCGACCAGCAGGGCAGAGACCTGCTACAGTTCCGCCTCCAGATGTGAGTAACTTTACTAACATAGTTTTGGGAATGAATCGAATGATGGATGGATTTGTACCAATGGTATCTGCAACATTTGGTAATTTTGTATTGTCTACTGGTTTTGGTGGGGTGTTTTCTCCTATTTTTAACGTCCAGCTTCATGGTTTTTCAAATGCAAGTGGATTTGGTGCTACATCAGGGTATCAATTTGGAAATGCTGGTTCTTTTCATGGTACTAGCAGCCACGTTTATAGAGAAACCGGTCAAGCTCAGCAGGGAAATAACGGTTTGCATGCTGATGAAACTCTGAAGAAAATTTTGCTATTTATTTTTGTTCTCGTGGTGCTTGCTTTATTTCTTTTGTAAATGAATTTTGCTCATAAACTCAATTTGTTTAGATCTCTGGAAATTGTAGTCTTGTCTCTTTTTCTTGGTTTGAATTATTTTCCATAAAAAAAAGACCAAGTTCGTTACATTGACTTTGGTTCCATTTGTCCATGCCATATCTTTTTTACAATATTAGGATCCCCCTTGTCTCTCAATACTTTTCTGGACTGATCAGTCTTATGACGCTGCTCCTCCCCTCCTTTTAGTTGCAAGAGTTTGTCTTCAAAGTAGTTCTTGGTGGTTTATAACATGAGGTTTGTTTGGTAGACAGTATTGCCAAACCTTGGCTATATAATAAAAATGATTCTAGCTTATTTTTCTCTTCTCAATGCTGTCGTATGCTGTCTTAAGTTTGTGTTACCGATCATGCCCTTATTGTATGGGCAATCTCATCACTCGTCAAAAAGAAGAAAAGAAAACTCGTACAACTTGCCATTTCTAGCAGTAATAATTATGCAAGTGAAAGTGAGATAAATATTACTCTATATACTTCGAATCATATCGACGTGTCTCACATGTCTTTCAATTGTGTTAGTTTGAAATCTTTATGATGTATAATTAAGTGAGTTCGAGTGGTCACTTGGCCTCTTTATCTCATGGCTTCTTTTGCTTATAAATCAGCCTCTATTGTCGTGTTTATAATTTCTGTAACCCATGAAAAAGGGGGTCTAGCTAGAAAACTAAATATTTTCGTCTTCTTTAATTAATTGCACATCTTTCTTGTGCTCACAAGAGTTTGCATTGGTCCAAAACCTGAAAATGGCATTTTATCATTGATTTGTTTGCCTGGAAAAACTCAACATACGAAAATTGCAACTCCTTTTATGTACGAACTTGCAATGACTCTCTTGCAGATAGACAACGAGGATGTCTTGTTCGCCCGACTTCATTTATTGCAGCGTCGGTGTTTATATCATAATTACTGAATCATTTCGTAATTTCGTCTAAGAATTAAGTTGCTTAAGAATAACAAACTCATATGTTGTCATCAACAAATATTTTCTTAATATTGAGTCATATTAATGTTAATGTGCATATACTATCTATGAATGGTTTATAAATAATGGAATAATTCGCTACTTAGGATTTAATGATAAAGGTATATATTATTTTTCTTAATGTGATCAAAATTTAAATTTTTTGGCTATGCTTTACAATGCATTTTGCTGTGGTTTTACTTTGTCGGTCCATTTTAATTAAAAAACAAAAAATGTCACGTGGAGAACATGGAACTTATAGCTATGATAAGTGCTCTAATTGAACCCTAATAAATGCGAGTTGATTCTTCGTTGTTACAAACCCTAAACCACTCAGGTCGAGAACATGTGCACATGCAAATCTATAATTTCGGCCATCAAAATGGGAAACATATATTTAATTATTGAAGATCCAAGAAACTAATTAAACCCATCATGTATATTAATTGTTAATTACTTCTTCAAAATTATGTCCGACGCCCTCTTAACAAATTTACTTCTCATCCCGTATATAATTTGTATGTCGTTTAGAATAAATTTTTATCTTTAATATATGTTCATAAGGTTTGTATGTATACATACTAGTCGATAGTATCGAGAGGATTTGGAGTCGAATAATGTTTAGCCATAGTATTTATTTAGTGAAAATAATGAATTTATTAGATACATCAATTATATTGTATATTGCATAGAACAAAATTTTACCCTTAAATACATGTACATAAGGTTTGTATATATATATATATGTGTGTACTTCTAATCAAAAAATATCGAGAAAAATCAATTGACAGGAATTTGTCACGGCTAGGAAAAGATTTTTATGATTTCATGTTCAATCATAAGAAGCATTTCTTGGCGAAGTCTCATGTAATCTCTTATTGTTCAAGCACTCCTGCACAGCTGAATTATAAGCCACTTATAAAAAAATTACTTGTGTTAAGAAAAACCATAGGTGAACAATCGTCTTTGTTCAGTATCTTCTGCTTTTCAGCTTATAATTGAAAAAAAAGCATTAGATCACATGCATGGCTGAAAAGAAAACCTTGTCACTATTTGACAACACAGTTCCACAAGTTTCAAGTTCTACTGTCACATTTCAATATTTTTGGCCCACCTGCACCACCAACTCCCCTTCTGGTTGGTAACGTGGCAGTTTTCTCTTCATAGCTACCTCTCCGCAATTAAGTACGAAAAGATATATGTTGATTATAACTTGTCACTTATAAGTGATCGCGTAGATTGTGAGAATGAAAAGGAGGAAAATAAAAAATAAAATCACATGGAAAAATCATTAAATTGCTCAACAGTCAAGTAGGTCTCTCTGCATTAAATGTTATACGAAATATCAGGAAGTGCTGACAATATATTTTCTGTTCACACTTTGAAATTCGCTTGGAAGGTAAAACAGCGAGGTGGGATCTTCATTCCGTTTGAAGGTTCTCTCTCTCTCTCTCTCTATATATATATATATATATACATACAGTAATTAGATAGTATAATAGACTAGATGTATAAACATAATTATAAACCCGGGATTTTCCTTGTTTGCTCGATGGAAGATAGAAGCTTTATATGGAAGGTATGAAGCTGGTCTTGGAATCAACAACGTGGATATCTCAACTAAGCCCAGTTTAATAATCATTATTTTTAAACTTTTTTTCTACGTACTTATTTTTAATTACACATTCACACAATAAAATATTCTACACGTAAATTCAAATTTTTTTTTCCTATTTTTAATCACGTATTCTCTTAAAAATCAATGTTCAAAAGATTATTTTTTGAAAATAATGACCACCAAACGTGTGCGAAGTAATAGAAGTGAGCCATCTATTGACAACCTTAGCTAGATTTGATAGGTAGTATATAATTTAAAGGGAAATTTACAAAAATGTCTGATTCCATGCTTATCAATTAAAAAATGTTTAATTCTGATAACTTTTGCAAAAATGGTTAAATTTCGTACTAAATTGTTCATAATACTCTTAATGAAAAATAAAGTTTTTTTTTTTTTTTTCAATTTGTCCCGAATTTCGAAAAAGAAGTAGTTTCAATGATAAGCTACATTAAAATGACGTTCTCGACATTTTGTTATCGATATTTGAACCCTAATTATCTTGATACTTCATCTGTTTAGAATGAGATTTCATTCTGAACATGAGAATTCTTTACATTTTATAAAGTTTTTGACATTTGAAATGTAATTCTCGATATTTAATATCTGTGTCAATGAGAAATATAGTATTTTTTGTGATTTGACATGTGTACTTTTAAAATAAATAGGGCAACTCATGTGTCAAAATTTTATGCACATTTATGTCTTTAGTGTGGAATTATAAATTGTTAATAAGGGTATTTTGGTCCAAAATATTGCGAAATGGACATTGAGCCCCTGTTTGGTACACAATAAAATTTTCATTTTCATCATTTTACCTATTTTCAACCACATATTCTTCAATATAACAATATATTCTATTACATCAATAACTTTTCATTCTTTTTCAACAACACATTCTGCATCAATCTACTATTTCAAAATACATTTTTCCAAAATAATGTGCCTCAAACACACCCTGAATAAATTTTGAACATTTTTAC
Organism: Fraxinus ornus; assembly: GCA_903798235.1. Classification (NCBI taxonomy): domain Eukaryota; kingdom Viridiplantae; phylum Streptophyta; class Magnoliopsida; order Lamiales; family Oleaceae; genus Fraxinus; species Fraxinus ornus. Next base: position 9,836 of record CAIGRF010033153.1, on the reverse strand, counting down.
AAATGATCATGTGAAAGTAATTGTAATTTCTACTAATTTAAACATTAGAGATTTTTTTAGGAAAAAAAAAAAAAAGGAAAAGGTCCCACTACAAAATACGTGCTGATAGCTACTCCGCCGCTAGATTATAACATTTATGGAACATTTTGATAAATCCTAGCCGCTCTTTTTAACCTGATCAATAATTTAGTGCAGAAGTATATATTGCAGTCACTCGGTGCAGAGAGTAGGGAGGTCAAAAATTTTGAGCTTCCATCAGAATTATGACAGGAGTAATGGAATTTTTAAAATGTCTCTTTTCAATTGCCTTCTTATCAATTGCAAAAGCCAATGCCGGAAACTTCCATTTCAGGGAGGCGCCGAAGTTCTACAATTCTCCTAAATGCCCTTCTGTTCACTATACCAGCACTCCCGCCGGTTCTTCCGCCAAGATTTGCTCAGACAATGCAGTACAGGTAGCAATGACTCTAGACGCATCTTACCTCCGGGGATCCATGGCTGCCATTTTTTCAGTCCTTCAACACTCGTCCTGCCCGGAAAATATGATCTTCCACTTTGTGGCTTCCGCCGCAGCCGCCGACACCTTACATCTCAACCTCACAATTGCAAACTCATTTCCGTACCTTCAGTTTAACATCTATCCTTTCGATGATTCGCCGGTGGCGGGGTTGATATCAACTTCGATTCGCGCTGCACTAGATTGTCCACTCAACTATGCGCGTAACTACCTCGCTGATCTGCTCCCAAAATGCGTTCAAAAGGTTGTTTACCTAGATTCCGACCTCGTACTCGTGGATGATATTTCTAAACTTGCTGCAACTCCTCTAGGCAATGAAGCAGTTTTAGCAGCACCGGAATACTGCAACGCAAACTTCACCTCCTATTTCACGCCGACATTCTGGTCCAACCCTTCTCTTTCCTTAACTTTTGCGAACAGAAAACCTTGTTATTTCAACACTGGAGTTATGGTCGTTGATCTTGAGAGATGGAGAGCCGGAGATTATACAACCAAAATTGTGGAATGGATGGAGCTGCAGAAGAGAGTGAGGATTTACGAACTTGGTTCTTTGCCACCTTTCTTGCTTGTTTTCGCCGGAAATATAGTTCCGGTTGATCACCGGTGGAATCAACATGGCCTCGGCGGTGATAATTTCCGGGGTCTGTGCCGGGATTTACATCCGGGTCCGGTAAGCCTCTTGCATTGGAGTGGAAAGGGTAAACCGTGGGTTCGACTCGATGCTAACCGACCTTGCCCTTTGGATGCTTTGTGGGCGCCTTATGATCTATTACAAACGCCATATATCATTGATTCTTGAGGTACGAGCTTAGCAACTATGAAAAAAATTCCTAATTAGGTAATTATTTTAAACTCTATTTAATTTATTTGGGTTTTTTTTTTTTCCCAGAATTTTTGTAATTAGGAAGCACAAGAGAGATGAGAGATCTGAGGCTGGAGATCCTACACAAATACGACTTTTCTTCCACGGAGAACATGAAGTTAACGGGAGAGAAGTCAAGCCTTTTCAGGTATCCGGATGCCATCGGAGATGATCTTCATGTGAGTTAAAACACTTTGTATATTACATATAGCTACAGATAAATATCTACTTCATGTGAGTTAAAAATAGTTGATTTAAGTTGAAATCCAATATTCAAGAATCACCATTATCGTGTTACACTATGAAACAAAAGGAATATTTAACAAAATGGGAAAGAGGGAAATGCGCATTCAATTACGGCGATTCATCTGTTAAACAGAGCCATCAATCTTAAGATGCTTTTCAATTGGCATGATTTTCTTTTTCTTTTATGTTTGTTTGATACTAATGAAGGTTTTTGAGTCTATTGACTTTAATGATTACCTTCTTAATCGTAGCTAAAAGATCCCGGTTTTAATTTTTCTTGTCAACTTATGATGTTGTTTAATTCTTTTTGGTCTTTGAAAAAATAAAGTCAAGTATCTAATTTTTCTTTATTACAAATAAAATAATTTAGAATATTTTTCTTATATAACTATTAATTTTTTTAAAGATATTAAAAAAAACACACACACACACACACAACACAAGAAATTTCAGAAGAATCTGCGTTACTTGGACTTTAATACAAAATATTGGATGATAAGAAAAGTGATAATCGATATTTTTTTATTTTTTTGATGTTTCGTATTAATGTTTTAGAGATGTGGGCACTATGAATTTATGATAGGAATGTACGTTTATATATATTTTGCGAGCATTGTAATGTTTTACCTCTCCCCTTTCAAACCTAATAGTCTTGGATAATTAATGTTTGATTTACCTAGTGCGCACTCACGGGTAGCGCATGCTGGTTCCTAGGTCGAAAAAAATAAATCAGATTTTTAATAAATTTTGATGAAGCGTGGAATCCAAAATTGTGGATTCCATGAATATGTAGTTAAAATTAATTGTTGACTTTAATTAAAATTTTAATCAGTACCAAACAGAGACTAAAGTAAATTGTACAATTTGAATAGTATAGTGAGGGGAAAAAAAACAAAAAATGNGCGCACTCACGGATAGCGGTTGCGGGTTCCTACGTCGAAAAAAATAAATCAGATTTTTAATAAAATTTGATGAAACGTGGAATCCAAAATTGTGGATTCCATGAATATGTGGTTAAAATTAATTGTTGACTTTAATTAAAATTTTAATTAGTACCAAACAGAGACTAAAGTAGATTGTACAATTTGAATAGTATAGTATTGAGGGGAAAAAAAACAAAAAATGTTTGTCACTATACTATCATATTTCAAATTTGTAAATATAGCATCTTCATGTCGGCGACATAATAAAGTGATTAGTAACCAACCCCCTAAGCCATGGCCCATAAGCATGTGGCCACAATTATTGACAATTTAAGGCTATGACGAAACCCTCATGTTTCTTTATAAATTAATGTGGGCCTCTACAAAGCAAATCTCCCTTTGGACTTCCTAATTCAATTCTAAGGTATGAATGTACTTTAATGCGTTCACTTGGATCGTTTCAACATATCAGATATGTCAATTCTTGACAAGATTTGATTTCAAAGGCCCATATACGTGGATCAAGTGAAGGTGTAGCCCAAAATATCTACATGGGCATTACAACCAATAGATCCGATAAGAAATTTTGGGCTGCACCTTTCCTGGATCAATATATGGGCCGTTGAATTCAAATCTTGACCCATTCCCCACCCTAATCAATTTTGGTGCATGGCCACCTCATGTTATGGGTTTACGGTAAAATGCATCATAACATGTATTTTGAAGGTCCAAGAATCCTCCATTGCCAATAATATAATTCTTTCTTTGGGTAAGAAGTTTGTAACACTGTCAAACATTGTAAGAAAACGGGAGAAAAAGGGAAAAAATCCGATCCTCGAGGAATTATGCAATCAGACAGTATGAAGCCTTGTTTTGTGAAACAAAAATGTATTTATCCATTGTTTGCTTCAATGTAGTCTCCATGGTCATCTTCTTCACTGTTGCAAGTTTTCCTGCAAAAATATCTGTAGTACACATACTGCAATATGATCTATTATTACATTGTTAAGGTAAAATCCTGTTTTGTTTTTCTTTGCTTATTTTGACTTCGAGAAGGGATATTGTCGTTCTATCTTATACCAAATGTTAAAAGTACTTTGGAAAAGGATACGAACAAGTCGAGCACCACACAGCCAAAAGCATCCAGCAACCAGGGCATGTTGGCTGTAATTTTTTCCCAAGCAATTGATCTTACAAGAATGCTACATCATGTTGACAAATCTTAGATTATGTTTGGCATGTAGCAATCACAGTATAACGGATACGATCTCAAGTTTCCTTTCTTCCTAATATTCAATCCACCTTACCAAACGGGCGTTAAGAGATAGAGAGAGATTATATACCTAGCCACATAGGTAGCATTGGCAAGAAGTGCAAAGATAAACATCAGAGGATTCAATCCCTATATAATTGAAAAAAAGAGACTTTAATTGTGCATTAATCCGCAAAATGTAAACGTTCAATTTATTTCTGAGGCAAATTTCCAAAGCACAAGATTAAATCAGAATTACCTGAACACTCCCTCTTTTAATCTAGTCAATGAAGCAAAACCATCCATTAGATTTAGAGGCAGTTTATGGGCGAAATAGAGAAGAAATTAAATAAAAGGAAACAAATTTGTATCCATGTACTTCTTAAACAAGGTTACTCACATTTAACCATATTTGAGGTAGTCGACCACTCATGTATATGGCAGCCATCATCCATCCCAACCACTGGCCATACACGTTTTCTGTCCCGGGTTCCTGTCACAGCACAAAAGTCCTAACCATAATCCAGATGAAATGAAAGCGTTCAATTTGACCATTCATTTTTTGTTTAATTCCATACTTGTAATAATTTCCTCCCGGTCAATCCTACGTATAATTGCATCAAAGCCTGAGTTCCTCGAGGCATGTTGACGGATGTAGCTAAAAATGCACTGTGGCCTACCTGAAAACACATTGTGCCAATAGTGATTAGGCCATATTGCTCACAGGGTATTTAAATAATTCGCAGTAAATAGTAACGAAGAATTTTTTTTAATCCAAGTACAGTTTGTGTTTTCAAATAAAGAGCTTAAAGATTCTCATAATTCAATCAGAATTACTGGTGCTTGACATTTTGATTCATGAACCGTTAGCAGCTGTTCTAAAGATGTACATTATGACTTCAAATGTAAGTCAAGCCAATGTAAAAGTGCAGATCTTATCGAAACCAACAAGTTGCAAGAAAGATCCAACATGATGTGATTTTAATTCCACGATTTTTAGAATAAATAAGAAACACTAAACACTCACAGATCGCGGGATTGGTTTAGATTGGCTAACATATTTCTTGAATGGACTTCGATTTCCCTCATCATCTGAAGACAAGTCATTTTCGATTCCCTCAGAAGGAGGACCACTTCTAACTGGCCCAAGATAAGACCGAACAGGCGGAGGCGTGCTGCCTGCCAATGATCTTGCTGATCTGCAAAGAAGTTTGTTTCTTGAAAAGGATCAAATGAGTCTAAATGCCAGCGTGATAATGGAAACATTAAACAAATTCGTACTACTTCATTCACATACGTGTAGTAATAGAGATCTTTCTGTGGTGTTACTTCGGCCGTTCCACTAGGTATTGGGATAGTAGTAGCACCTGGCTTTGGCGGTTTCAGAGGTTTTTTCGCTTCTTCAACCTGAGACAATAAATTGTAATTTACTTATTTTATATATACACAGGACTGCTTAGCCTACAAAATGAGTTTTACAATAAAATTTAGTAATACATACCACTTGGGTTGGTTCTTTTTCTTTGTTTCTCCAACATTTATAGAAGTAGTCATAATATAAACACTGCAACACTAGTATCACTGTACTTGTTGTGTAAAGCTGATGATGGATGGAAGAGAGAAAAAGAACAGAACAGATGAAACATTAATTAGTTTAAATTAAGAAAGTATTTACTGTTAAAATTCATTAATAATTCAAATGATTATTTCCAATTTCTGGTTACAGAGTTGAGGATGAAGTAATCTTACCAGTGCAGTGTAGTATTGGGTTGGCAACTGCATCCATGAACCACCACCCCCAAACATACAAAGAAAATGAGAGAAAGAAAGAGATAAGAGAAACCATATAAAGATATAGTGCTCAAAACTTAATTTTTTATTGATTTATGCTAATGAAAAAAAAACAGAGAGAAAAGTTTGTATCAGTAAAGCTTCAGGCCAACGAAAAAGTACTTACGGTAGCAGGTTCGAGAAGGCAACCCACTAAGTTGAATGTATCTCTGCAACAAGAAAATACTATTGAAATTCAAGGAAAGAAAATAAAGTAAAAAATCAAATACAGACCTTAAAATGAAATGTTCAAAATATACATGCATGTAAGATACTAGGTTACATGGAACAATATTTTTGAGGATACTGAAATATTGATCTGAAGTTTTGAAAAGAGAATACGAACCCGGCAATCCAAGTGAGAAGAAACAAAAAAGAAACGCCATGGCTGGACTTTGATCGAAAGTTGGTGATAATTTGTGGGATTTCTGCAACTCCCCAACAAACGAGGCTAATAATACCAAAACCAAAGGATAATTCATCTTTAAGGTTGCATAGACAGTCCTTGAAATACTTGTTTACCCAACTAATGCATGGTTTTTTCTCTTTTACACAGTAAGACAATGAAATCTGCAGCAAGGGCTTCATCTCTGTATGTGTTTTTGCTTGAAAAGTGAAACCTCAAAACCAATTTTATAGGTGGAAAAGGATTTGAACGTCTAGAACTTGAATTTATTTTTTTCATTTATTTTACCATATTAAGGGATTGTATAATTTGGGAAAGAAATATACGAATTAATATACATTCCCATTTTGTTTCCTTGACTAGCTTCACTTAAAAAGAAAGTAAATCACATTTTCATTTAGTTCTACAGAGTGGTAAATAATAAAAATAAATTTGTTAATCTAAGCCAATTGGTGCATAAATTACAGAATTCAAATCTAAATGCAACATTGTGTTGTTGAATCTAAATGCAAGATTGTGTTGTATAAGATATTATCCTTATTAGAAATACTTTTTTTTAGTGTGAGGATTCATATAGCAAACCCGACATTCATAGAGTTTTTTCCTTTTCTTAATTCTCGTTAAAATGGTGAGACGTGTTTACGAGAATGTATTTTGTGAAAATTCCCAAAAGAATTACGCGTCTTTGTTTCTATAGCACATCTATATAACAACGTGCATAAGAAAATGTCTTAGCAGTGCCACCTAAGACATTGTTTTAGGATATAAAACATCGAAGAGTATCAGATTTTGCAGAAATTCTAACAAGACAAAAAAAAAAAATTGAATTAATGACTCGACACCCTCCAGCAGCCGATTGGCACGAGATGTAGTTATCCTGTGAATTGTGATCCTCTTTCAAGGCAAAAGACAAAATTTATGCCAGAAAAGATATGTTCAAATGCGACGACAGTACGCTGCAAGCACATAGTGGAAGGTGGGGACGAGTGTACTCCCCCACAAAATGCACACTTGGGTTTCATGTCTATCTCCATGACGAATATACATTCCTCCAATTTCGTCATCTTTATTCTTTAGTAATTATTACAGAACATAGGATAGTATTAGTTTCATGAACCTGGTAAATTTTGTAGATATGGATTGTTCATATGGTCAATGATACTTTGCAGTCCAGACCTATAAGTAGGATGAAACAGCTTCACTCCCAGTTCTTTCTTCATCCGTGCATTGGAGACTCGTTTATCTCCCCTGGAAACTTTGTCCAGGATAAGTGATTCTTCTCTTTCAGGAGATATAGTAGGTTGCTTCACATGGCCTGGAAATTTTCGCTCGACCAATTTCTGAGCCCACATAAACACTTCCATTCTTGGAGCAGGATCATCGTCCACAATGTTGAATACTTCCCTGGAGTGAAATACAAAGACAATAAAATATAATCATAACATTATTGTACATGCGGCTACATAAGCAGTCACGTGGAAATATAAATACATATCGCAATGATATTGTTGCTGGGTTACATATTTGTTTTTATCTTTTCCCACCAGAATAAAAGGTTTCTTTAACCTACCATGGGGATCGCTTCAGAATACTTGCATTGAGTGCTTGGCAAATGTCAGCAACGTGAACGCGAGAGGTGTACTGTTTACATAATCTCATTTTCTGACCCTTCGAGAGAGGCTCTTGTTTAATAATGGAATCAATAGCACTGTCAAGCATGTATAGATATAGAAAGTCAATTTTAAACAAAGTTTGAACCTTAGAATTGCTCATCAAACTCTCTTTCAACTGAATCCTACCAATAAATCTACTAAAACAGATTTTAAAGCAATATTTGAATGCTCAAACCAACCTTCTACCAAGCCCATATATTCCTCCAAGTCGAAATATTTGAGCAGCAATCCCAAGATCACGGCCCAAACATAACCATTCTTCCTCAGCAGCTAACCTTGCTCTGGCTGGTTCACTTGTAGGTCTTATTTGATAACTGCCAAATGATCGAGCACAATTCATTAAGATGCATGCTTCATAGGCATTGACTGCATAAATATCAATGAATACTTACTCTTCATCTACCCAAGCACCACCACAATCTCCATAGACACCTATAAGTCCAAAATTAAAAATTAACAAAGAATATGAAAAAGATAATAAATTATTGTCACGTTTTCAAGTCAGCAAGGGCAAGCATACTTCTGCAAATGTAACAACAAAAAGTGAAAGAAAATACAGCCAATATGTCTGATTCTTTGAAATGCACAATAAAAGAAACTGAGGTGTTTTTGCTCTCTGAAAGTTATGCTTAAGTAAGAGATATTTGACATCTATTTTCTACCTGAAATACTATGTGAAAGTTAGTTGTATTCAAGTATTATAACAATGTCTTACATTGCCATGCATTCTATGCAACTACAAGCAATTCGAAGACAGACTTACTAGTTGATGATAAGTAAGTTAGCCACCGAATTTTCCCATCCTTCAATCTTCTTTTCACAAATTCTTTATGACAAAGCATCTGAAAAATGTACATACCAATTAGCAGAAGGGATAGCAAAAGTACTTAAATAAATATAGATATCAAAATTACCGGATCACCAAGACCCTTGACGGGAGGGATAGAAACGAGGAGGTGAGTGTGATTTTTCATGATATCTAGGATCTCAGGTCTGGAAAATATATAGAGCACAAAAGTTTGTGATTCCAGCAATACTGTTTTGTTTTCAGTTCAAATAATTGATGTAATCACACACATCATCTGTAACATCGAAAAAACTCAAATCGTGATTAATTAATTGCAGTTTTGAATTGTATTATTGACAATTTCCAGCCTAGAACAACCGATGTATTTGCTTAGCAAGAAATATATAGAAATTCAGAAACCGACAGAAAAGAAAAATTCACCACATTTTCATAAAATATAGAAAAGAAAAAACTCACTGAGGGTCGTTCGCATCAAAGACGTAGGAATGAAAACCCATTTCTTCGAGTTTAGTTTTCTTCTCAACGCTTGTGCAGCTCCCACTTACTACCCTTCACAGTAAACAACTTAAAATGCTGAATTCAAATATTCTGGCGACTACAAATTCGAAAGTTTAGATAATAAATCACAACGCCAGAAGTGTAAAGAGAAGTCTGACCATCCTTTGCTCTTTAAATCAGCAGCAAACAATTGCCCGACGAAACCCATTCCCAAAATGAACATTTGACCATTCGCACATTCCACTGATTCTGTTTTTTGGGTCATATTGCATCTCACTAGAAGAGGGCGAAACGGTGACGTAAGCCCGTACCGTAGATTAATCGCCGGCAATTGCCTCGGTAAGCGGCACATCTCCATTTGGGATCCAACCGTTGAGATGAATTTTGAATTTGGTAGAATATATCCCTAAGAAATACTTTTCATGTCATTAACCCTTTATCGTATCAAATTAACAGTAAGGGCAAGATTTTGCATTTTACCCACATGTAATTCACGAGAACTAGAAGGCACTTGACCGACGACGACGACGACGAACCAGATGCAATCAATAAATAGTTTGAAACCATTTATTTAGGTATGTTTGATTTTGTTAAAGATTAGATTTTTAATAAATTTGTATAATGATGATTTGATATGAGATGAAATATGATTGTATTAGAATTTTTTAAACTAAATAATAAAAAAAATTCACCTCTCTTTTTCACATTTCATTCTTATATAAAACTAGTCGTGCATCGTGCGTTGCACGATTACAATTATTTTTTTCTAAGTGATACTGTAAAATTCATTTTAGGATATATATAAGCATTTAATGATATAT
>CAIGRF010033131.1:0-12514 GCA_903798235.1 Fraxinus ornus | reverse complement strand
TCGTACTTTCCATTGGAGAGATCTTGCATAATCAATCCTCCTTAGCCACATATACTTTAACAAACACACACTAGTAACACTCGACTCATATCACCACACCGATATATTGTTTAGTCATGGAATACCATGCCAGGTGCACCTATCAAAATGAAACATAACAATTACAAGATCCACCCATCCTAGGCGGCACAACCCATAAAAAACCCATTAAAAAGAGCATGTAACGTTATTAAAACAATATTAAGGTTGATTATTCCAACAGTGCACCACAAATAAAATGGCAACATTAACCCTGAAACGCCTTTTGCCCCAAAAAAAAATACCAAAGCTGGGACTGGGAAAGAGGCTGTGCAATCAGATTTCTAGCAACAGAACGCATTCACCTTGAATTTCCATTTTAAGGTGACAAGAAATTGTAATATCATGTATCATAAAAATCTCAAATTGCATGAATGTCTACAAGTAGTGCGGAGAAACATTATATGTCAGCATTTTCAAGGAGCTAGAACTGAACAGAATTTATCTATCGCATGACTCTGATATAGGTACAGCATTGAACTATATTACCACTCAATAAAGAAAAAAGGGTATTGGCTGGCTTTTCCAAAGTAAAGAGTATTAAAAAATCACTGATGAACTGTACAATAAATTGCTTATGCCCAGCAATGGAATGTTAGGAGCATGGAACCTCTCTAAAATTAATTTTTGGCCCTAAACATAAACATGTCTTCAGCATTAAATCCAAGACCTGCCTGAAACCTTAAGGCCTGACAGTGCTTGAGTCATCAATTGGAGTTGCTTTCTTCCCAGAGTAACGCTGAATACAGAGGGAAATGCTTTTATCATTGAAAGTGGTATCACGATATGAAATAAGATATTAAATTCAATAATACATACACTAACATACCTGCTTCCCAAAAGTGAAGGGAACATATTTATATTTGATCATATGCATTATCTGCCGCTTCATTGTTGAAATGAATAGCACAAACCAATAGAACAATAGAATTGGCCAGAACACAGGCACGTCAAATGCACTGAAAAACGTCAGTACAAAAGCAAAGCAGAAGCCCTTTGTGAGAGAATGCCTGTCATTAGAAGCATCCAAATCAATCCATCCATTTCGTGGTCAAAGATCAGAATTATATAGAACTAAAACAAAAGAAACTGGCTAATAAATTCCAACAGCGGGAAAGATACTAATATATATGAAAGTAATAATAAAAAGGAAAATGTCGAAGTTGGAGAATTTCCACAGCGAGAAACTGTCGACATAAAGATAGGACTCTTGGACAAGGTCATTTCCCATGAGAAAAGGTATCAACTACAACAGATGATCCAAAAATAGTGTCACACTGATAGACAACAACAAACTCAGTATGTCTTACTCAGCATTGGTATAACTTCACAAGGTAACAGTGACATCTACATTGAACATTTAGCACTTTGTGTCAGTAGCAACTGCTAAATGATGACTATCTCCAGGTAGATTGACACTGCCCAATTCCACGGGGAAATGGAGATGGCATGTGAAGCCAAAACTCCCAAGATAGGAATAGGAACATGGAGAAAAAACTCATTTTTCAAATGAATAGAAAACTAAAGCTCCTCTAAACCTATGAAAAACTGTAATTCTCAAGATTTCACTTTCAAGATAACAGAGTATTTTGAGGAATCACATAAGCTATGTAATACCATACTCGACAAAACCAAACCATCATGTTATTTATGGAAAGGTGACAAGTATGAATGTCTACTTGTTTCAATGTGACATTATGCTGTCTGGAATTTTAAGTCTTAAAAGATCGAGGTGGAGATTAGGAAAATCACAGGATACAACATCCAATAGCACTCACTTTATTTTTCTCATCCAAATCATATGCACAAGAAGCACTGCAAGCTAATGGTTTGTGTGAGCCAACACAATAATGATGTGGTGGAACATGTTCACTCTGTAAAGCAGCTTTAAACAAGATCAAGTGGATATTGCATGATCTTATCTCCTCAACTTGCACCACTATGTAATTGTTAATTGTTCTGTCTGTATTCACAATCTTATCACTTATCAACAGACCAGGTCTGGAATTGTAAATAGGGCAGTTGCCAATGAATGGAGAAAGCAGCAAAAGAGCCTTATAGTACAATGACCTGGGAACTTAATGAAATCCTTAATTTTTGTCTTTTTGTCCTCGAACTTTTCTACTTTGTTTCCCAAATTTCCTCAAAGTAAGCATAGCTAACGCTGCTAACCAGAACTTATAGACTGCCCATATAAACATAATATTGAGGCATATACTCTTACCCTGTAGAGAGAAAGAATTGTAGAGTTTTCACCTAGTTTTGGATTAAGCATGCCTTGAGATATATCTATTATCACATATGATTGGTTGGCATTCTACCCATTGTATGGTTCACTAGGATCACCTAGACCAGGTCTAGGATATAAACTTATACATGTACAGTTGATTATAAACCGATGACTGCTCGAAACAGATTTTGTTCATGCACCTGTCTGAATGCCATAGCCCATATCTTGTGGCACATGGACTACTGATTTGCTGTGTGATTTATTGGACAATTAACCTTCAAATATCATCAAGGATGGATCAAGAATCTTACAAACTACTTTTTAGCAGTTACTTAGGCATCATCTATAAATTATATGGTTAATTAGTTAGTTTTCAAATCACACAGTTGTCAACGACTATGGCGTTAGTTAAGGCTATATAACAGTAAAAGAGCTTCATAGTGAAATTGAAATAGCTTAGGAACTTAATAAAATCTTTATTTATTCGTGTTTCTTTTCCTCATACTGTTCTACTACATTCAATCACCTTAAATAAGTATGATCTGAGAGTCATTTCGATCTTAAGAGTTCAGCTTGTAACACATTATCAAAATAGCTAACCAGAACCCCAAAAGGGGGGGAGGGGGAGGGGACAAATAATAGTTACATATAGCGATCAAAATATTTCATATTTTAAAAGCGATAGTTTTTCCCAAATTCTTGTAAGGAAGAAATTCGTGTTGGTACAAGTTTTCTCCAATTTATGTGCTTCAAGTTGGTCATGTAATTAAGTATGTTCACTTGGTCTAAGCCTTAATTACGTTTTACGCATGAAAATTTATTTTGCGATAGTAGTTACACAAGTCGTTATTCAGTTAACACTTCTAATTTCTATGGAATATTCGATATCAAGAGATTAAATATTCAACTATTGTAATTGTGAGCATTAGTATTCAATATTGGGCTCTAATCGAAGTTCAAATTATTTCGTGGATAAAGACCTCAAGAAAAAAATTCATTTGGACATATAGGAATCAAGTCGAAGTAGTTATAAAATTTTAGCTTATCTTATTTTTTGATAAGCCTTAATCACATTTTCAAGAGACCTCAAATATGATAGTCCTAATTACCAGGAATTTAGGGAGTTTAGTGATTGATTTAATTCCAGATTCTAGGACTCCTAGTTGAATTGAAATTCATCTAAATCAAGAAGGAATTTCATCCATTAGGACTCAATTGTAACCAAACACAAGCACATGCTACGACTATAAGTGAAAGAAAAGGGGGAAGAAATATATTTGAGAAGAGGAGAGGAAAGAAAAATAAAGGCATTGCACAAAATTTCTAGAATTAGTACTTTTGAAGTCCACACACACGGTGCTCAAACCCTAAGACATATTTCAAAGGAGACGGACTCAAACCGTGTTTTATTTCAATTCATGTTATATTTTAGCATGTATAGATGTGATTATATGTTATATGTGGCTCCTTATGGGGTTTAAATATGAATTGGTAGCATAGTAGCGCACCAAAAATGTGAAATTGGTGGCGTAGTAGTGCACCAAATGTTAGTATGTTGCTTGATCATCGATATGCTTATCAAAAGTTTAAATGACATGAATATATGCTTAAAGTATGATACATTTGGATTTAACGTGTGTACGAGTCTATTGAGTGATTCTATGAAACACTCGACCCCCTAACAATTTCAAATTAAGGCGATCAATGGCAACGTGCATGAGAGCCGTGGTGCTTTGATGTGAACTCCAAAAGACATCACTTAAGTCATGTTTTGTTCGATTAATTTTTTAAATTTTGAAATATTTGAAGTTAGTATTTCTTGAAAGTTTGAACACTGAATTGTTTGATGAAAATTGTTTCATGGTGGATAGGATATTTTTATTGTGGTTATTTAGATCATTTGAGTTGCAACACCAGTGTTTAAATATTTTCAGTTTCTGTCCCTAAGTTTAAACATTCACCTCGATCAAAATACTTGAAATTTTGAGGTGATTCCAGTTGGAGAAGGTAGCCATGTGAGTTATCTATCTCTCGGATTTGGAATCATGAATTTTTATCTCGTAAAACTCAAGTTATGGATGTTTTCCCGAGGGCTGCCAGAATGTACCCGAAAACAGATAGATCTGGTTTTGAAAACAATTTTGACCCATCTATCGATTGAATTTGCATACGAAATTTTGACATGTAATTCTTCTCTGTGTAAGATGCACACAGTTTAAATTTTGTAGATTTTGGATTTCATTTAGTTCCCAAACAGGTTTTTTTTTTAGAAGTCTGTACAAGCTGAAAATCCAAATTTTCCAAAAAAAAAAATTCTTTAGTTTTGCAACGGATTCTCTGAAACCTTAATGCTTCTAGTCCAAGTTAATTTTCACATTTTTATGAACAATCTAGGTAGAATTTTGCAAATTTTAAGATCTTAATAATGTCACGAATCCCTAGAGCTTGAGGAGTTACATTACATGTATACTACTATCCTATAGAGAGGAATCCTTGTATTTTCACCTATCTTTATGATTAGGCCACACCTTGAGACACGTGGTTAATCAAAATTCCACCTTTTGTATGGTTTACTAGGCTCATCTGGACTAGGGATAGGATATAATTTATACATATGTAGTTGAGAATAAACCAATCAAAGTATAAATGGTTAGTCATGCACTTCCTGCTTGCATGATTTAACGGATATCTTGAGGCGCATGGAATAGTGACTTGCTTTGATTTATGAAATCACTACCAGAGCATGTTTGGCTAAGTTTAAAGGGTGCTTATAAGCAACTTTTTTTGAGAAGAATTAACAGTGATGCTTCTCAGAAAAGGTTTTAAATTTAGCCAAACATGCTATAAACTTTCAATATAAGGGATGGATCAAGAAATCTTACAATAACTCACTGTTGATCCTTCTTAGCTCCATTTCTTAGGCATCATCTATAATTTGCCCCTGTTTGAGCCCAATTATATAAAATCTCATTTTCAATTATACATTCTTCTAATAAAATAATTTTATAAGTAAATCTAAAAAATTTTCCTACTTTTTAATCACATTTTCCCAAAAAAAATTTTAAAAAAAAAAATTCACTATTACAAAACCATTCCTTCAAAAAATGGGGCTCAAAACACACCCTTTATATGATTCATAAGTTAAATCGTGCAGTTGTCACTAACTCTATCAAGTGAGTAGAAGAAAATATAACAGGAAAAGATCCACATGGTATAATGGAATCCTTATTTATCTGTCCTCAGGGCAGAGCCAAGGGGATCTTGGACCCCCAAAGTTTTGTTAGATTTTAGTTTTCGATTTTTTCTATTTAAATTTGAAAAAAAAATAAAAAAATAAAGAAAAGACTCATCTAAGGGTTCGTTTGATTGAAATAATGGAATTGGGTGTAAAGAAAAGGAATTTCAGGGAATTGAATTGCATATAACTTATTTTAGTGGGAATTGTCAATTAATTGTGTGTTAGTGGTATAATTTTTCACCTGGAAAGTATTTAAATTTTGGATCTTTTGATGTTTGTTTGACTTTGTTTTTCATGAAAATTGTCCATTAAAGGGAAAAAATTTATTACAATTGGGGATAGAATTTGTTTCCATTGCAAAAAAATAAAAAATAAAAAATAAAAATAAAGAGTTGCCTAAAAAAGCTTTTCCTACCCTTTTCCTACCAAACTCATCGGAAAAGCTTTTCCTCAAAAATCATGAAAATGTGGAAAACCAATTTCATGGAAAATTTAGTCAATCAAACATGCAAAAATGTGGAAATAGAATTTAATTTCCGTTTTCCATGGATAATATAGCCCAATCAAACAGGGCATAATGGTAAAAGTTTTTATCCATGAAACAAGGTTTCAAATCCTCCCAACCACAATCTTACTTTTCCTTCTTTACTTGGAAAATATTGTGCAATCAGTGTCAACACAGTTGATATTGGTTTTGAATGGTTCTCCCATTGAGAGTTCGTTCCAATATATAGAGTGAATAATAATGATTACAAGGNGCACAAAATTTCTAGAATTAGTACTTTTGAAGTCCACACACACGGTGCTCAAACCCTAAGACATATTTCAAAGGAGACGGACTCAAACCGTGTTTTATTTCAATTCATGTTATATTTTAGCATGTATAGATGTGATTATATGTTATATGTGGCTCCTTATGGGGTTTAAATATGAATTGGTAGCATAGTAGCGCACCAAAAATGTGAAATTGGTGGCGTAGTAGTGCACCAAATGTTAGTATGTTGCTTGATCATCGATATGCTTATCAAAAGTTTAAATGACATGAATATATGCTTAAAGTATGATACATTTGGATTTAACGTGTGTACGAGTCTATTGAGTGATTCTATGAAACACTCAACCCCCTAACAATTTCAAATTAAGACGATCAATGGCAACGTGCATGAGAGCCGTGGTGCTTTGATGTGAACTCCAAAAGACATCACTTAAGTCATGTTTTGTTCGATTAATTTTTTAAATTTTGAAATATTTGAAGTTAGTATTTCTTGAAAGTTTGAACACTGAATTGTTTGATGAAAATTGTTTCATGGTGGATAGGATATTTTTATTGTGGTTATTTAGATCATTTGAGTTGCAACACCAGTGTTTAAATATTTTCAGTTTCTGTCCCTAAGTTTAAAAATTCACCTCGATCAAAATACTTGAAATTTTGAGGCGATTCCAGTTGGAGAAGGTAGCCATATGAGTTATCTATCTCTCGGATTTGGAATCATGAATTTTTTATCTCGTAAAACTCAAGTTATGGATGTTTTCCTGAGGGCTGCCAGAATGTACCCGAGAACAGATAGATCTGGTTTTGAAAACAATTTTGACCCATCTATCGATTGAATTTGCATATGAAATTTTGACATGTAATTCATCTCTGTGTAAGATGCACACAGTATAAATTTTGTAAATTTTGGATTTCATTTAGTTCCCAAACAGGTTTTTGTTCTAGAAGACTGTACAAGCTGAAAATCCAAATTTTCCAAAAAAAAAATTCTTTAGTTTTGCAACGGATTCTCTGAAACCTTAATGCTTCTAGTCCAAGTTAATTTTCACATTTTTATGAACAATCTACGTAGAATTTTGCAAATTTAAGATCTTAATAATGTCACGAATCCCTAGAGCTTGAGGAGTTACATTACACGTATACTACTATCCTATAGAGAGGAATCCTTGTATTTTCACCTATCTTTATGATTAGGCCACACCTTGAGACACGTGGTTAATCAAAATTCCTCCTTTTGTATGGTTTACTAGGCTCATCTGAACTAGGGATAGGATATAATTTATACATATGTAGTTGAGAATAAACCAATCAAAGTATTAGTCATGCACTTCCTGTTTGCATGATTTAAAGGATATCCTGAGGCGCATGGACTATTGACTTGCTTTGATTTATGAAATGACTACCAGAGCACGTTTGGCTAAGTTTAAAGGGTGCTTATAAGCAACTTTTTTTGAGAAGAATTAACAGTGACGCTTCTCAGAAAAGGTTTTAAATTTAGCCAAACATGCTATAAACTTTCAATATAAGGGAGGATCAAGAAATCTTACAATAACTCACTTTTGAGCCCAATTATATAAAATCTCATTTTCAATTATACATTCTTCTAATAAAATAATTTTATATGTAAATCTAAAATTTTTTCCTACTTTTTAATCACATTTTCCCAAAAAATAAAAATAAACAAATTTCACTATTACAAAACCATTCTTTCAAAAAATGGGGCTCAAAACACACCCTTTATATGATTCATAAGTTAAATCGTGCAGTTGTTACTAACTCTATCAAGTGAGTAGAAGAAAATATAACAGGAAAAGATCCACATGGTATAATGGAATCCTTATTTATCTGTTCTCAGGGGCAGAGCCAAGGGGATCCTGGACCCCCAAAGTTTTGTTAGATTTTAGTTTTTGATTTTTTCTATTTAAATTTGAAAAAAAATAAAAATAAAGAAAAGACTCGTCTAAGGGTCCGTTTGATTGAAAGAATGAAATTTGGTGGAAAGAAAAGGAATTTCAGGGAATTGAATTGCCTAGAACTTATTTTAGTGGGAATTGTCAATTAATTGTGTTTGAGTGATATAATATTTTACCTGAAAAGTATTTAAATTTTGGATCTTTTGATATTTGTTTGACTTTGTTTTTCATGAAAATTGTCCATTAAAGGGAAAAAATTTATTATAATTGAGGATAGAATTTGTTTCCATTGCAAAAAAATAAAAAATAAAAAATAAAAATAAAGAGTTGCCTAGAAAAACTTTTTCCACCAAACACATGGGAAAAGCTTTTCCTCAAAAATCATGAAAATGTGAAAAACCAATTCCTGAAAAATTTAGTCAATCAAACATGCAAAATTGTGGAAATAGAATTTAATTTCCATTTTCCATAGATAATATAGCTAAATCAAGCAGGGCATAATGGTAAAAGTTTTTATCTAAGAAACAAGGTTTCAAATCCTCCCAACCACAACCTTTAGGACGTCCAGACAAATTCGTTCCAACCTTTAAAATCAAACTTTTCAAACCTCATCCTTAAGTTCCATTGTATATTTCGCTCTTTTTACATAATTTCATTAACATTAGCGCGTGAGATGCACGAGCTATTTTTTAGACGAGTAAAGTTGGCAAGATATACTTGACACATCATATCTATACATTTTTATTTATTTTCAATTCTAATAGCTTTATTGTTTACTATCAATCGTATCACCATCGACTATTGTTGGGCCCCCCAAATAACAAATCCTAGCTCTACTACTGTTTGACAGTTTCCCTAATACCTTCAACTTCATTCCTCCAATCACCTCAAAATAAATAGTCTCGTAAATCGTTTTGATCCTCGGAGTACAGCTAATAACTCATGGTATCATATTAGCTAATAATAAATTGAACCCCCCCCCCCCATCCACCCACCCACAATCGTTATGCGAAAGATCCCTTTACAAGGTAACTTTTATCCTTCACTATCAATATCCTACAATAAATTCAGCCTCATAAAACTTAAGAACATTTACTAAACAACATTTAAAATAGCAAGAGATGGCTCTCAACTACATTTATATGCACCAATGCCTTCTCAACTTAAAAACATATCAGAATTGACTTCATGGTGAAGTTCCAGAACACCCAAAGTCACCCTTTTTAGTCACACCAGAACAATTCCAACCATAACAAATCACACAAATAAAATTCCAATATTGGATATTCAACCTACCGAATTACAAAAATATACTCCAATACTGCAAATTAGAACTATTAAATATGAATATTGGCCATTTAAAATAGCAATCATTTTTTAAGATCCCATATTCATCCAAAATACACATATGCTAATAAACCCTATCCCAATCCAAGTCTAAGCCGCCAAACAATCAACAAAGCAACTAGTTTCTCACTGACATATTTAGGCCATACATCGTCTTGGCCAATCAATGCAACTGGTTTTCCCCTCAACTCCCTAATTAACACCTTGTCCCTCAAGGCGCATGAACATTCATTCGCCTCGACATGGGTTCGTATAGACTTGGTCTATGACCAATTTCTTATAGTAAAACCAGATCTCGCTGCATTTTAAGCCCCTGTTTGGCACCATTTTTTAAACTCATTTTCCCCCGAACTCATTTTGAACCGTACATTTCATGAGAGCCACAATTTTTATCAATTTTTCAACCACACATTTCATAACTTTTATCAAAATATACTAAAAAAAATATTTTTTAGCAAAATCAAATAGGAGCTTACTTTCACCCTTCAATCTATGTAATAGGAATTAATAGATCAAGGAATTAAGAATCTCACCAGAACTTGAACTCAGGGAGGCGACGGACGAAGGGCCGGAACTCGTCGGAGCCTCGGGTCGGAAGGGCGGGCCCATCGGTCGCCTCTTGGATCTCGGGGTCTATCTGGGGCGAAAGGAACGCAATCAGCAGCTGGAGGATGTAGATTCCCAGCCCGTACGTGACGATGTAGTACCCCTGAACAACGTACATACGCACGGCGTAGATGAATGCAATCACCAACAGGAAGATCCAACGGTACAGCACTAGCGGCGTTGATTTGTCCAAGAAATATTGGTACCGCTGCCACATGGTGTGGGTTAGCTGTGACACGGCGGAGGTGGCGCTGGAATCGCCGGCTGCTCCGCCATCCATGTTCATGTTTTCAAAATTGTCCTTGTTTCTGGGGTGAAATTTTATTTTTGTTATTTTTATAGAGAGAGTTATTATCGAATATTAGTTTTATCAGATACTTTGAAGTTGCACATTGAACACCTTCCAAAACACATGCTGAGTATAAAGTTTTTTTTTTTTTCTTCTTCAAAGGTGTTGCACGTACAAAAAAAAAATTTCATACAATACTCATACAAGGGTGGGATCCGCACATTTTTTTCTTTTTAAGCCCCCGTTTGGTGCACATTATTTTCAAAAGAATGCATTATTTTGGTTGATGTGATGGGGAATATATGGTTGAAAAAGAAGGAAAAGTTATTGATGTGATGAAAAATATTATTTTATTAAAGAACGTGTGGTTGTGTTTGAGTCATATTATTTTGAAATAATGTATTCTAGAATAGTAGATTGATGGAGAATGTGTGGTTGAAAAAGAAGGAAAAGTTATTGATGTGATGAAAAATATTATTTTATTAAAGAACGTGTGGTTGAAAATGAGTAGAAGAATGAGAATGAAAAAAAAATGTGGCCCAAACAGGGGCTAAATAAATGGTGGGAACCACTGTTATCTCTATTCTGTTGCATTTCTGTGAATTTTTTTTTGGTACAAATTGATTTCTCCTCCGTTTTTTTTTTAAGCATTCTCTTGTAAATGTAATTTATTTTCAGGCAGCTCAACTGACAAATTACAATTTTTTTTTTTTCTTTTTCAAAAGAACATTAAAAAATTGATGAAGCAAATGATCACTAAATTAAATATATGGATCATTCGGATGAAAATACAGATAACAATACTTTTAGTAATATGTCGTAAGCAATTATCGACAAGAGTTTCAATCATCGATCATAGACGAGTATAAGTCAATATCATCATCTAAATCTAGTTCTTTTCTTTTCTTTTTTTAAGTTGCCAATTGTTAAGAATAACTATTTTTAGTTTTGAATGATATTTTTTCCTCTATCCTTCATGGCAACCATCTTCTCCCCGGTAGGTCGGGCTATTTAACCCTCCCCCTTCAGTCGAACTTCATTAAATTCAACTTACCTACAAAGAAATTCGAAGAGAGCACTTCCAACAAGATGGAGAAGATTTCGGAATGGAAATATCTATCCAATACACTTTTTGTTCAGAACCTCCTAATGAAAAAATTAATTGACTACTGGGTACAACCTCGTAAGTAAATGACCTCTTTGATGGGGTATTACCATTGTTTTCCTAACAAAAAGTCCTTAAATCTTATGCTTACTAGTTTATAAGTGTGCATTGCACATTATATTTTAAGATAAAAATATTTGAAAATTTACGAGTAATGTCAAGAAGATTTTCCTTTTAAAAGCATAATACTAAATCGCATTCAAGTTTCTTATCAATTTTTAGTTGCTATCGTTATTTGTTGATATGGTTTCTGCAAATGCATGAAATAAAACTAATAAAGAGAGGAAGTGATATACTAAAAAATATTTAACCAAGTTAATTATTTGATTCTTTCAATACACAGTAGATGAAGTGGAAGGCGTTATTGACAAATATTTTGATGTTGATGAAGCCATTTGAATCTCTTGGTAATCGAAATGTGTGGAAAGGATGTAGAGAATAATATTAAAAAAAATGGTGTGATGGTTAATTGAATCGTGTCAAATGAAACGGGGAGCGAGCAGTGGCGGACCCAGTTGGTGACGGGGTTGTCTATGTGGTTGTCTGCGTTGGTGACTTCGTGGTCGGTTTCGTCGACTTTTTTGGTGGTGGTTTTTGGTCGATTTTGACTTTGAGGTTTGGTCGATTTTGGGCTTTGAGGGAGAGTGGGGGTTATTTTTGACTTTTTCTTGTAAGTGTACCACATTTTTATTGCATAAATTGTTTATTACTTTTAGTCCTTATCACACTTATGTCCATAAGTTTTTTTCATTGTATTTTTATCACAAATCTTTCATTAATTAGTATATCTTGTCTCTCATAATAATTAGAGTCAAAAATTCTATTAAGAGGGAATCAAAAAAATTATTTATTCGCATGTATTTAATAAGCAAAAAT
>CAIGRF010033045.1:0-10250 GCA_903798235.1 Fraxinus ornus | reverse complement strand
TATTCGACATCTAGTTATTTTTATATTTTTGGATTTGGCTACGTTAATTTGTATACATTACAAATGAAATGTCATTAGTTATATTTATGTAGTGTTACTGTAAATGTTAAAAAATTTAATTATGGTACAGAACTGAACCGAACGGAACCGAACCCGAACGGTTCCATAATTATATTTGGACCCGATGAGTCCATTTATTAAATACCCGAAAATTTTGGAACTGAGTAGAACCGAACCGAACCGACCCACGGACAGCCCTAAGAGAATGTGTGGTAGAAAAGTTATGAAAAGTTTTAGATTTGTGTGTAATATTATTTTGGGTCTGTTTGTTACGGATTCTCCAATTCGACAGTAAATCAATTTTCATTTTCAACCACATATTCTTCAATAAAATAATATTTTCCATCACATCAATAATTTTTTCTTCTTTTTCAATCACACATTTCCTATCATATCACTATTCAAAATCAATTCTTCCTCCAAAAAATTCCTACCAAACAAGCTCTTTATTGAGAGAATATGTGGTTGAAATAAAGAAAGAAAAAAATGAGAATGAGAATGAGATGAGTACACATTAAAATTTTCATTATCATTCTTCTACTCATTTTCAACCACACATTTTTCAATAAAATAATATTTTCCACCTCATCAATAACTTTTCCTTCTTTTTCAACCTCACATTCTCCATCAATCTACTAATTCAGAATACATTATTCTAAAATAACGTGGTTCAAACACACCCTGGGTGTCAAACAGGGGCTTATTCTTTTTGGCATAAACATACAATTGAGCAGCCAAGTTTCATCTTATTTGTAGACTTAAATTTTTGTGTATTTTACTGTACAATACGATACGATACGATACGATACGATACGACCTAATATTGTACAACACATGTGCTAAGCATATCACGAAAATCAAAAGGCATACACCACTCCAACTTGAACAACACATACTCAAGCTAACTCTACAAAGCACATTAAGATGCAAGTAGAATTATTGCAAGGAAAGTTGGATATTTTGGCACACGTCCATCCTCTTGCAATATTGATCAAAACTTCAGACTTGTGCATAGACTACTGCGTTCTTGACGATTTCGCCTCTGATATTAGACCATGGGTTAGAACGGATGCAAGGTAATGCTTAACCCCCACGAGTTTCGCTAATGGCACAATGAAGACGACGAGAACTCGAAACAAATTGGGTTTGGAGTTGAGGGGCAGTCTACAGATTGAATCAACTGAGTACTTGAAACTTTGTTGGTGCATTTGAAGCAAAGTTGTGAATCTGGTGTGCCCCATTTTATAGAGTTTGTGCTCTGAAGTATCATCGAATCGACCACGACTCTCCAATGGTACTCGTGGGATGCCATGAAAGGTCCAACGAAACCATTGTCGTACTCTCCCAAAGCTTCTGAACACTTGCAATATCGACCCACAAGGCTTCCAAACGCTTTTTGGAACTCACAAAAAAATCATTTTACACCCTCTCAACAGACTTTTTGGATATAAATCTCGATTAGAGACACGATTTGTTAATCAATTGAAGATTGAATATAGAATGTGTCGAAAAAAATAAAGATACAAACGTTACAATAAAAAAAAGATTTGAGAGAATTTTAAATGCAACGACACTAAAAAATAGTAATGTTAGTCCGCGACATTGATGCTAAGCACAACGATAAATAAATAATATTATAATGAATTCATTTAATATAAAGTCACTTGATTCATTAAGTCACTATTTGATAACCATTATTTTAAAATTTTTTAATACGCATACTGATTTTTAACGACATTTATAAAATAGAAACTTGCTTCATGTACAGAAGCAAAAATCACAGAAATTCAATAGAACACACACATGTGGGTCCCGTACATTTTTTTTTTAAATACGCGGTGGAACCCATCAATGTGAGTATTCTGTTGATTTTCTGTACAAACGGAATTCTCCTATAAAATAAAGTCTCATCTGGGCTCCATTAAAATCTTAACACATATTTATCTTTTCTTTTTAATTATACATTCTCAAATAAAATAATATTATATGTAAATCCAATTTTTTCTTTCTTTTTTAATTAAAGTATTTTATTTTCATGCTTTAAAATGAGAAAAAAACATTTTTTCGCATTATTTATTTTTGTATTCTTTAAAATTATGATGAGAAAATAAGTTGTTTGCTACGGTTCAACCATCCGGATTTCCTCTGCACACAAAGTACGACGTCGCTTTCAAGCCCCACTTCTCTCTCTTTCTAACTTCCAACCCACTTCCCGGGGTTGCTTCTTCTGCACACAGTAGACCCCTACCTTATTTTAAACTCCAAATCTAGCAAATTGTTCCATTTCTAATTGAATTTATAAAATTCTACTAATAATTGCAATTTATATAATGCAGTTCTAGATTTCTCTTTGTGAAATGTGTTTCAGTTGTTGATTAAAAGGATTGGGGTTCTGAAAGTGTAACTGAAACTTTGTTCCTTGGAGAATGGAGGTGGAGCAATTGAGGCCGGATAATCCGGCTATGACGTTTGATGAGATGTCAATGGAGAGAAGCAAGAATTTCGTGAAAGCTTTGCAGGTAAATTCGCTTTATGCTCTTTTTTTTTTTAATTGCTAATTTCTAGGATCAGATCTTGGAGAGTTTGTATGTGCGGACGCTTGCTTGTTTTGATGCGCGGTTTACCTTATTTTTGGAAAATTCTTATTCGATTTCTGCGAATTAAGATTTGATCCAGTGTGATTTCAACTCGTATTTCATGATATTTTGATAATCTAATTTTTCTAATGAGTACCTGCTAGCTTATGCGAATTGGCTTATTCACAGCGCACAATCATCTAGCCCGATAGCATACTCGCAATTTAATTGAAGTTGTGTATTGCTCTTGATTTTTTCCCGAAGCTAGATTATTAGTTATAGTTCATTTTTGAAAGTAGGCGTTACTTGTTTCTTCTTGCATATAAAGCCGAAAAGAAAGCAACCTACAAAACTGTTTGAAACTCTGGTTTTGTAAACTAAAAAGATAAGAGCTGTGGTGCATTGGGAATTCGAGTTTCAGTGTCAGGAACTATCAACTAGAAAACGTGAAAGAGGAGAAATAAAAAGAGTAACTGAATGATATTTATGGAGAAGAATCCATATTTTTGCCCCATTTTCTTTTTATTTTTAGTTGGGTTAAAGAGGGAAATTGGAGGATGGCAATCGTTTTTCTTTCTGTCTGGCGGTCATCTTTATCCTTTCACAGAATTAAGATTAGACATTTTTATTTATCATATAGAATTTTATTCAATTATTATTATTTTTTTTTTTTAATGTCCAGTGTGGTTGTAGGTTGGTTGACATGCTTGCAGTTTGTTTCTGGCACAACTGTTTTGCTGATTTTAGTGAAAATGTAGATTCATTTTAATCATCAGATAATTCTGTTTCAGGAACTGAAGAACCTCAGGCCTCAACTTTATTCTGCTGCAGAGTACTGTGAAAAGTCGTACCTTCAGAATGAGCAAAAGCAAATGTAAGCAGTACCACAAATTAATAAAGTATTTTTTTGCTTAATTTTGATCTAAAGATCTTTTGCATAATCTATTTTACTTTGCATTAATATATGTAAAAGGTACTGTATGTGGATGGAACTTTACGCAAGACAAACAACATGGCTAAGAGATCTGCAGTAAAAGTTGCTACGAGTCCTGCATTTAAGTCTTATATTTGCTTTTGCTGCTTGTGTTCCTAGTTTGACTTTGCACCAAATTTTAGCAATCAGAAATAATTAATTGTCAGATGATAGAAAGGATATTTGAATGATACAAACACACACACAGAGACAGTATGTATAAATATCCACTTGGTTGGAGTGGAATAGATAAATTTAAGGAGGTTTTTATGGGTATAATGTTATGATATAGAGAGTTCTGTTGATGACTTGGAGGGCAACATTGATGTTTTCCTCCCTGAAAGTGCTGTCACTTGTCACTGGTGTTTCCCTGGCAGCAAGCAGGTGGCAGGTGCCCTGGAAAATAACTTCAACAAATAACAAACGTACAGTTGGCTACATTAATCATTTTTTTTCTCCGCTCGGTTTGATGCGTCACTATATCTACCAGTATCTAATGAGATTAAAACTTTTGCAACCACAGAACATATTAGTCTAGGTCTACCTCTCCATCTTCTAATATCTTGTACTAGGTTCACATCACTGTATGAAAACATGAATTTTTATATCTATGCAAGACATGGACAAAACCACCTCCATTGTGTTTCTTTTAATTTATGGTTGAGTGGCACCACCTTAACTTGTTAAGATAAGTTTCTTTATCTTGTCCTTGGAAAATAGACCTGAAAAATCAACAGGATATCATCCATAATTATGTCTGGCTTCCAATCTTTTTGCATTCAATTTGATTAGTCATACTCATTCTTGACATTCTTATGGAATCACTTGCTACCAGTTTACATTTTCAAAGAATTACATTGTAAATCGTCCCAAGCTTCTCTTATTTCGTTCTATTTCCTTCTTCTGATAACTATGCTTGGAATATTAAATCTCTATGTTGTATGAATCTGCCAGTGTTATATTCATTTCCATTTTTCTCTTGCCTTTTTTCTTTTGGAGGAGCTGGAGTTCATGAATATGATGTTATGTATTGTGATGTTATACTTTTATGTTAAATTTTCACGACGTTTTCAGAGTCGTCCACCAAATCGTTTGTTTTCTTAGCCTCTTCTTTTCTATAACTGTGGAAGTTTAGTTTTACTTAATGCATTAACTTACCTACTAGGGTACTGGATAACCTGAAGAATTATGCTGTAAGAGCTCTGGTCAATGCCGTTGACCACCTTGGCACCGTTGCCTACAAACTGACTGACCTTTTGGATCAGCAGACCTTGGATATTTCAAACATGGATTTAAAGATTACGTGTATAAACCAGGTAACTTTCACTCTTCAGTTAGTGAAGATGTTTCAGAGAATCAACTAATTATGGAGGCTGAAATTTAATTTTTGATGTCAGCAACTCTTAACATGCCAAACTTATGCTGAAAAAGAAGGTCTTAGGCAGCAGCAGTTGTTAGCGATCATCCCAAGGCATCACAAGCATTATATCTTGCCAAGTAAGACTAGTCATTAGTGGATTAGTTTAAAAAGTTGTTGCCTGAGATCGATAATCTTTCATTCCCTTGTTTATTTTTCCCCTGGTTGACTACCAAGCTAGATTCTGCCAACAAGAAGGTACACTTTAGCCCACAATTACAGACAGATGCTAGTCAACATATTAAACCAAGGCCTCATCGCTATCCTTCAGGTAATTTATCTATTCAGCTCTGTATTGTTGTTAATTGTAATGGTGTATGAGTTGCTTGTTTGCTGAGATATAATGTGTGGATCTTGGTTACTTGGTAACACACTTCCATTCAGGTGCTTCCGCAGCAAAAACTCTTTCATGGCATTTAGCATCAGAAACCAAGTCTACCTTGAAACCATCTCCCCATGGGATGTTGAGGTTGGTCCTTGAACTCCATCTCCTAGATGTTAATACACAAAACTACGCCTATTTCTGCATTATGGAGGGTTGCAATTAAATCTTTTAAGTGCATGAAGAGTTTTTACTTATCTTTTGCAGCAGTGGAGACCCAAAAATTTCTGGAAAAACATATGGTGCATTTAACTTGGGTAAGCAACAAAGTACACTTGATCTTATCTTCTTGATGATGCACGCTCCATAAATAGAGGTGTTTACTTCTATTCCCTTCACTTTGTCAAGCAGATGCTGACGAGAGTACCGAGATGAAGTCCACTTCAGCTTCTGATGCAGCTACATCTATACCAACACTAGTCACACGGCGGGTAATGTCAAAATTTTCCAGCAGTTTCGCACATCATATTTTTCCAGTTGCATCGAGTGAGGATGGACCGTTGAATTGTTGGCATGTTCTATTTCGATTTTATTCAGGGAGAAGGGATGATCTTTAGTTTGTTGGGATTTTCATTTCTAATGATATATTTTGTAGGCCGTCCTGTATCATTGGAGCGTGAGAGCAAGAACTTAGTAAGAAGTCGTTTCTTTTGCAGGAATTTCTGGACGGCTCGAAACCGATGACTCCATTTAGGTCATTTGACAATCCGACACAAAGAGAGATTGTTCGTGCTCCTGTTCGTAGTAAAAGTGTACTGTCGAACTTCTTTGTCAAGCAGAAGGCGTCAAAGCTGAAGAGCAATGCATGAATCCTTGCATCAACCGTCAAATAAATTCCAATATGGCAAATTTTTCGAAGTGGAAAGGCAGTCGTCTATAATCATCAGGCTTCTACATTTGTAAGGCATCATCAATATTCATCTCATACTCGTCGACTAGACTTATTCCTTGATTCCTTCTGTTAATCTGGATTAATAACTAGCTGGGAGTGCATATTAGTCAGCTAGGAAGTGTTATATGCTTTTCAAGCAAATTCCTGGAATTATGATTGTATAATTGCCTTGTGCAAAACCATTGTGACTTGTTTGGTATGCATTAGTACTGCACAGATTTGAACATTACGATGGACAAGATTTTTTAGTTTTTTGTTTAATTCTGTGTATTCTACCATACAAGACATGTCATTGGTGTTCAAAATTTTAAACCTACACATGTTTTGTCCATATGCTTTACATACTCTTATTTGCACAACACGACGCTTGTAGTTCTTGTAAATGTCTGGCATTATGAATATTATCTTATACTCCATGCTAAACATGTACTCCATTACATCCTGTTTGTTTGGCATTTTAAAGAGAATTTTGACCGTTGCTTAGGAGTATCAACCGCAATTTTTGACCACTTTGTCTCAGGATGAGATCCATTATTTTGATAAAAAGGGTCCAAAAATTCATTTTCATGTTAAAATAATGTGAAACAAACGGGGGCTTATATGCCCCTAAAAGTTAACTAAAATTATACAATCCAATTTATATACGCAATGACGAAAATACTCTCATGCCAAATTGCTACCTATAGGCCAGAATCCCTTTTCCTTGAGTGTACGTTTTGAAAGCCTTGTCTTCCTTCTTAAATTCAAATTTCATCAAGTCATTTTTTAGATTGGAATTCAGAAATCCTAAATTTGTGAAGTAGAGGAGTTGACAATAATTGGGCAGCAGCCGCACAAAAAAATAAGGAACCAAAATGAGTTGCGTTTGCCGGGAGTCGAACCCGGGTCTATTGCTTGGAAGGCAATTATCCTAACCGTTGGACTACAAACGCTTGTTGTTATCCTCTTAAGTTAATTTATATTTATTATGACCAATGTCCTATGAGACATGACAACGGAATTGCCTTGTCTCTCTCTTTTCCTCTATTTTGAGTTAGACACGTCGTAACTTTGTGGTTTGACTGTGTCGAAATATTATTATGGATGTGTTCGGTAGAGATTAAAATTGAAAAATTATTCGTTATTGTTGACTTTTATTAGACGAGTGAGACCGAATAACGACCATATTTTCAATTTTAATTGAATTTTAAACTGTACCAAATAAGCTCTATAATAATAATAAGAAATTGGTTGAGCAATTCCCGTGTTTAAACTTCTATTATAATTGTAGATGGTAAAAATCGAATCAACAAATTATCCCACCTAATTATGATCTCCCCCTCCTAAGTTCACTAGTTTCAATGCTTAAACTTGGGAGTAAGATAGTTATTTGAGTGAGAAATATTTGAATTGCACGTTTTTCTTTTTTTTTTTTTCTCTCAGATGGTAGGTACTTACAGATTTCCCTCCAATGATTTAAGAGTAATTTCGATATTTTGGGATAGGTGATGGTAGTCTTTTATTAGCCGCACATTTTGTTAACGTTTATGTCACATTATATGCCTCGAAATCACGTGTTAAACATTTCTTACATTCTAATAATAGTTCTTCGCCGACCTGGAAGGGGATTACTTGACGCGAGCCTTTTGAAACTCCTTTACATATGACTTCCACTTAGCCAGTATTGGGCGTGAAATCTGACTGCATAACTTGTATCAGTATATTGAATACAATTGCATACTTACATGCAGATAATGATAAAATTTAATGCATTCTTTGATGTGAAATCTGTAGTGGCAAGCTTCGTTGCTCGGTTTCACAGTAATATAGAAATCAATTTAAGTTAAGAGCATTGCTCAAAATTACACCTTAAACAAGACAAACAAACATATACAGTCTTTTCCCAAATAGTGTTCCATATGAACAATTCAAAGCATTATCCAATATGTACTACACTTAAACCATTACAAGAAGAGACATCATTTTCTACATAATACAAGCCGCCCTCGAGGGAAATCACACTAACCCATTGCATATTTCTGCGTCCAGCTCCTTGCAGTTTGCTCGTACTTGGCCTTGTCAGTCTTGTACATGTGGGCAATCTCCGGCACCAAGGGATCGTCAGGGTTTGGATCCGTTAAAAGTGAACAAATCGAGAGCAACACCTGCAAATGTATACAAGAATCATCCTCTTAGAATGCAAACTATGAAACAAACAATACAACAAAAAATTCAACATCCAGAGGTTTATGGTTTTATGTATCCCAAAAATATTGAGTACAAAGCATCCCAAATTTTCGTAGAAGAACCTCACATGGACAAAGAAGATGGAAACTGTCAAGTCTCAAATAATTGTCTTACTATCATATAAATAACGAGGAGGTTATAAAAGGGAAGAAGAAGAAGATAACCTTGGAAATTGTCAGGGCAGGGCTCCATTGCTCCTTTAGGATGTCAAGACATATACTACCATTGCTGTTTATATTCGGGTGAAAAACTTTTGTCCTGAATGCAACCTGCAGAGATCCAACCAAAAAAAATATTAAGAAATATGTTTGTCTCATGTCCCAATTGAGGAAAAGATAATGAGTGAATTATTAAGCGCCCGTTTGAGCCCCATTTTATAAAAACTCATTTTTTTCTCAAACTCATTTCCAACTACACATTCTCCTAATAAAATAATATTACACGTAAATCCAAAACATTTTCCTATTTTTTAACCACACATTCTCCAAAAAATACGATTATAAAACATATTTTCTTAAATAATGGGGCCCAAACACAACCTACTAATTGCAATGACAAATTGAACGGGAATATGTAAACTTTACAGTTTACATTTATCTAGCAAATGGTTGCATAAAAATAAAAGAAAAGCATTACTAATAGAGCAGAAAGTCAGAACAAAACAATTTATGCACAAGAACTTATACAGATCATCTCTCCACATAATTGACTTTGACACACTGGAATATCTATTACAAAGCAAATCGGTTAATTAGTACAACACTCCAACAAACTCTCACCAAAATGGGAAGTGCAATAATAATGCCATCTACGAAAACACTTGTGAAATTAAGAAGGCGCATAGGAGATATTCTTTTTTCCCAACATAACAATTGCAAAACAAATCCATATACCTTGGGAGGTTTGAACGGATAATCAGGAGGAAAATGAATAGTGACCAGAAATACTCCCCCTGCGTACGGACTATCTTGAGGACCCATTATTGTTGCTTGCCAGTGAAACATGTCCTCACCAACGGGTCCTGTCAACTCCGAGAGGAATGCAAGCTAAAGATATCAATAGTTGGTAGTCAAAGCAAACAAGATAGAAGTGGGAGGAATATACCAAAACCAACAAATGCAGTTCATTTCGTTTATCACCAATGTCAAGAAGTTTTAAGCAAAAGCTCTTCACAGGTCAACATCATCAAGCAAGATTTGTCAGCGTAAGAGAAAAACTAAATATATATTCTTTTGAAACTTTTTGTTAGAAAATTATATCAATGACAAGGCATAGACCCTCCAACTTAGGCAACAAGCTCTCAAGATTCTGAAGTTTCCTATATAAGACTCACTAGATGCACCTTAAGATTAAATGATAATTGATAATGTAATTAATTATCAAAATAATCAGACGAGAAAGCTTGGCACAGCTATTAAAGTTAGATTTTTAATAAGCTGTAGCAAGTGCATTAGTGACGATTTGGTTCCTTTGAATATTGGAAAAATCTCCTTGGCCAGGCTCAAAGCCAGGCTCAAGGACAGGGCGCCCCCCTATTGGCGAATGATTAACATGTCCACCTACTTCCAGGCAAGGATCTGAATTATAGGAAATTCTATGCCAAACAACCCATAATCCAAAAGAGGGCCTTTGATTCTCTAGCCTAAATAATCAGAAAAAATTGCTAACTGATTTTTGAAAAAACTTATCCCAAATGCATTGGGGGAGCAGATTATGTAATCCAT